>VXAD01000352.1:703540-721219 GCA_013399195.1 Dicrurus megarhynchus | reverse complement strand
CGCTGCTCGGGGCCGGACGAGCGGCCGGCCCCGGCTCCTGGGCGCCGCTGAAGCGCTGGGCCCTGGGCTGCCTCCTGCTCTGCCTCGGCGCCTGCAGGCAGCGGGCGGCCGGAGGCACCGCCGAGCCGCGGCGGCCGCGCCCGCTCCGCGCCGACCCCCACGTGAGTGGCCTGGCACCCCCGNCCAAAAGCCTTCAAAAATATGGCTTCTAGAAGTGGTACCTATGAGAGATGCTTAAGAGATGCTGTGGGTGGGGCTGTTTGGTTCCTTGGGTGAAGTGAGCTGCTGCCAGTTGGCTGGAGCCGGCAGTGAGAGCAAGTAAAGGACCCACTTTTGCCAAGAGCCCAATAAAACAGGATCAGAAATCATAAAATCATAGAATAGTTTGATTTGGAAGGGTCCTTTTAAAGGTCACACGGTCCAACTTCCCCCTGCCACGGGCATCTTCAACTAGACCAGGTTGCTGAAAGCTGCATCCAAATGTTTCCAGAGATGGGGCATCCACCGCCTCTCTGGGCAGCCTGTGCCAGTGTTTTGCCACCCTCCTTGTGAGACACTTATTTCATATATTTAATCTTAAACGAACTCCCCTTCAGCGATCTGCAGCAAAGAGTTGGGTGCCTCGGGGAAGAGAGCCTAATACCCACTTTTTCTGCACCGCATCACTGGAGAGTTTCCTAGAAATTCGGCTGCGTCTTTCCCAGGAGAATTGCCCGAACTTCCCTTGGAGTGCGTAGCAAATAAAAGGAGCAAAAGCGACTTCCCAGAGTTGGACAAACCCCTCGCGGAAATGACCGCGAGCCATCCCGGGACGCGGCGGGGAGCGGCCCCGAGGCGGGGTTTGGAGGCGGCCGGAGCCAGCCCCGCACCGCATCCCGCTCCGCTCCGCGTCCANTCTCACTCATCCCTGGCACTTCCATCTCCAGCATCCCCACGTTCCCTCAGACTCTGGACTCAATCTTCCCTGGACCTACATCACCTCCACCTCCACCCCGCTGCATCCTCCGCATTCCAGCACCTTGCATCCCTCTGGCAATCCCTCAGGTACTCCCGTTCCCTGCGTCCTGGTTCCTGGCACCCCTCACTGCCCAACCCCATTTTTTTGAGCTCTCCTGTCTTTGGACTGAGGTTTCACTGCTGCTTGCGAAGCTCTCTGGCTGTTCTCAGGGTGCCTGCTATGAAATACAAAAAAGTGAAAGTAAAATTTGATCCCCCCTGAGAAGAAGCCTATGGAAAACAAAGGATTGCTGACCTTCTCCCCTCCCTTTCCTGCCTCCAGCTGGAGCTGAAATCCATTTCCCTTTCCCCAGGCACTCGATTCCTTGTACTTCACCGGCTTTGCAGAGACCAACAAGACCTTTGTGATCGCCCGCCTCACCAGGCGCCCCGCTGGCCTCTGCGAGATGTGGCTCTTCCTGAGGCTGGATGGGATAGGGGAGTTTGAAGTAAGTGCTGGATGTGGGGTGATGTTCAGGAGCAGTATTTAACTCCTGTCTTGAACCCGTGATAGGATCCCAAGCCAAAATTAATGTTCTCTGCATCTTCACACCGGTAAGACACCAGTGCTGTGTCTAAAGGCAGTGGTAGAACTGGCCCGAGTACTGGGTATGTCCCTTTTCTTTTCAGTAGGATCTGACACTCATTCCCCTTTCCCATAATGTGCACAAAACAGCACATTTTCTAAAAATTGGCTTATTAAATCCCCCAGGAAGAATTTGAGCACCCGGTATTTCCAAGAAGGTGCAGCACATGGTTAATGAGTTCTATTTTCTGCTTATGGTTGGTTTTCCCTCCTTTTTTCATTTTAATGCTAGAAAAACCATTTGGAATTGCCTCTTTAAAAGAGAAGGGAAAGCTTTTAGAGAGTTTTATGCACATCTGCTTCATTCTTGCTGAAAAGAAAGCTCAATCAGATATTATTAATCACGTATTTGCCTGTGGATTTTCTTTTTTAGTTAAGAGCTGGCTACATAGTAAAGAAGGAGAGAAGACCTGACATAAATCCCTTTGCACTCAACTCTCTTTATGTACACAAATCTGTTTCACTAAGTAGCCATGACCAGAAAAAGCAGGAGAAATCCTATTTGCAGAATATAGGGAAAAAAAAAAATAAGATTGATGTGCATTATTTTGGGTTTTTAGTAATATTTAGTATAACAAGACTACTTTGTGGCATCCTCACAATTGAATTAAGCAAACATTTTCCTGAAATGTTTCCTCTTTTCAGCACCCACAGCATCCAAACATGATGGTGAGAGATGAATCTGAAGAGATCTGGAGTGGAGGAGGGCTCACTATGGAATACTCGGAGCCCCAAATGTGCTGGAAAATAAATTTTGATGGATTACTCAGGTATTGCAGCGCTCCCTAATGTCATTTATCTGCACTTAAAACCAAGGCTTTTTCAGCACTATCTGGAAATATATTTAACCAACTTGAACCAAAAGCTGTTTGGTAACTGACACACTTTGACTTCTAAGGAGTGAAATCATATCTGGTAGTGTACAGTATTATGGATTCTTCTGCAGTGTCTCCTATTCCATCCAATTCCAAACATGTAAGAAACATTTGGTTGTTTGTTTAGGAATTATATAAAATTATAGTGCTTTGCCTTGCAGGAAAGGACCCTACAGACAGCAGTGGAGTGAAGAGGAAGGAGAACTCGTACCAGTTAAATTCTCTTTGCAGTAAGTGTTTCATCTTTGCTTTGGGTTGTACAGTGAGCTCATGGCTCATTTAAAATGGTGAAAATCAGAATTTTCCAAAAAAATACAAAGATTGCCACTGTCAAAGAAGGAAGGTACAGCTTGGCCTAGCATGAGCTGAATGCTAATAATGTCTTTTTTTTTTCCCCTCTCTTTTCCTAGCTGGGAGAACTCCACAGAAGTTTTTAACTTTAATGTTGACAGTAACCCCAGCACATTTGCTCGTGCTTTAGCCCAGGAGCCATGGACCATCAAGCTCTTCCAGAGGGCCAAAAAGTGAGAGGCAAGATCAATGTCTTCTGGGGTTAATAATAATTTTTTCTCCAGATCTCTTCAAGGTCTGTTGTGTGTTGTAGTTGATTTTAGAAGGCAAGTTTAAATTTGAGGTGTTTTAATAAAGGACATGGCTCCTGTTTCCAATGCCACACCAGAGCTGGGGGATCCTGCTCACAGGTGGGATCTTCCTGATATGTGGGTGAAACCTTCAGCATCAGGAATATTTCTTATTCTGTCTTTTTTCATTGGTTTAGGCAGCTTCCAAAGTCAGTGGTCCACATATATCTAAGAAAAGGAATATGACCCTGTGAAAAGGGAGCTGAAGTGGGTGTTTTAATTGCTATATAAGCTCTGGAGAGCTGAAATATGAGCATCAAGAATAGGTTGTCTAAATAGAAGCAGAAATTATGTATATCAATAATGTGTGGGTTTTGGTGATATCTGCTGAGTTCTAAGCAGCAGCTGTTTGGCAGCCCAGCATTTCTTCAAACAAAGGGTGATTTTATCATCTGCCAGGGTGAGAATTTGCTGTTGTTTCATTCTCCGGTGCCTCATTGTGTAGTAATAACTGGGAGATGTAGAAGTGATTGCTGATGTGAAAGTTCCTTTATTTTGGGATATAAATCCACCAGATTGGCATCGAGGCTTCTTGAGGAGACTTGGAGATCTTGTCTGTGCTGATCCACTCTTTTCTTTCTTCCAGACAAAGGGAACAGCATTTCCGACACGAGCAGTGGGGCCAGTCTGTTGGAGAGATCCAAATAGAAAATCTCGGGAAAACGGAACTTTCCCTCAAAGGCGTTCGGAGCCACTCCTATGGTAACAGCACTGGAAAGAATTCCCTCCCTTGGGAATACCTGCACTGTAGCTGGCACTGGCAGGGCAGTGAGACCAAGGAGTATCTGTTAAAATAACCAGGTCAATGCCTGGGCATGAACTTAAGACAGTCCAGAGGAAACACCATCAGTATTTTGGGGACATAGATTGCTTACCACATTGTCAATTACTGGATATTTCTTTATCCAAAGTTAATGTCAGCTCAGGTGCTGTTAGTTCCCTCTTCCCAGGAATGGTGAACTTCAGGTTGGGGGATTTTGTTCTTTCTTTTGCAGGTATCCGGAACTGGGCTGAGATTTACCGTTATATCATGATTTTGGCACGCTTTGAAGTAGGTATTAACATGGCAATGTGCTACTTAACCAGGAAATATTTCTGACCTTTTCAGGCATATTTAAGTACCCACAAATAAGGAGTTGGAAGCATCCATGGTGTACAATCAGAAGTGCTCACTGGTGGCACCATTAGCCCAGATCAGTGTCGGGAGCAGCTCTCAAAAGCAGAGCTATGTGTATAAAAACTGAGATTTTGCTACGCTGATTGAAGCAAAACTTGTTTTGATAACTTGAAACGGTTTGTTTTGGCTTTTTAAAGAAAAATTCGGCAGGCAGCTTTACAGGAGAGTTTCTCAGCTGCTGCAAGTACCCAGCACTCCGTGGAGTTGCTGCAGTGCTGATTCCCATTAATGGGAAGCCTGAGGTGTTTGAGGCATCCTAAGCCTTCGTGACAGCAGTCAGCAAATATTTCTGCCTGTGCTGAGCAATAATTCTCTGCTTTGCTGTGTGCAGGAGAGGCAGGGCTGTGGCTGCTGGCAGCACACAGCCCAGGGACAGGCTGAGGGCTGGCCCTGCCAGCTGCCAGCCAAGCCCAGCAGATGCTCCTGAAAAGGCATTTCCTTTGCCAAGCCAGGCGTAAAGAAAAACTCTCTGTTATAGGCAGCATTGCAGGGGTTTAGCCTGGATTCAGAATAAAAGTTCTTTTCCCAGATATATGGGGCCAGCACAAAAGCACAGCTTGGAAAATCCCACTTCTGTGCAAATCCTGATTTATCATGTGCCTGTGTACCTTTTAATAAGACTGAGCTTTGGCACCACAATGTGTATAACCAGGTAGCAACCTCTCCCTGCTCTTCAGTTATTCAGGACTCACAGTGACTGTGGCTGTTCTGCCCCGAATTAAAAGCCAGCTGACTTTGTTAAGAAGTTTATTGCAGACTGAAGTTTGGAGTCCTCTTACCCTGAGTGTCTGTACATTTATGGCATCACAGAGGAGGCTTAAATTTGCTTTGGAGCAGCCCAAGTGGAGCATGAAGGGTTCCAGACTCAAGGATGGAAGAGAAATTAGTAAAACCAGGAGATTCCAGTTCCTTCTTAGTATTTTCCCTATCTGCTGCTCCCAGACACAAACTAATACAGGTTAGAAGAGAAGTCTGGTCAAAGTACATCAGTTTTGTACTCCTTTGCAGGCTTTGTTCCCCTCCTATGTCCTCTTGCTGTGGACTTTCTGCTGTTCCCATTGTCCTTAATTTATCCTGAATGTGTTTGGTTTACATTCCTGGATTTGTTTGCAGCCAGATTTTCATGGAAGATGTAGTGAGAGGCTTTTAAGGCATGAGGCCATAGCACATTGCATAAGCTGAGTTATATCCAGTGTCTTCTTGGTGCAGCTGGTGAAGGACCCTCAGAAATGAGTCTGCACGACTTTGGCTGCTTTTTCTTTCTCTCTCCTGCAGGATGGGACTGCAGCACATTTAACAGTTATTAACATGCCAGCCACCACAACTCAGTAAGTGACCAGAGAGCTTTATGTTGCTAAAAACACTCATCTTTAAGGTGGCAAAAGCTGCTCTGCAGGACACCCGTGTGCCCATTCTTGCTTTGAACCTGCACAGCCCAATTTCCATCCATGCCCTCCTGCTCCCTGCTCCCAGTTTTTCATTTGCAGTTAGTCGCAAGGATGGCTTTTACCTTCCCTTGCTTCCTTCCCATTCAGTGACTGAGGGCTGATGCAGCTGCCTGTGTGACTGTCTGGATGATTTAGAGGTACAAACTGGGGACTTCCAGCTGTTTGAGAAGGTGTGTCTGACTGCAGTCTGCGTTCCACAGGGAGCCCTGCCTTGCTGACTGGTGTGCTCTGCATCCAGAGGATTAAAGACCAATATCCATGGCCCCAAGGTTGCTCCAAGCACCATCCAACCTGACCTTGGACACTTCCAGAGAAGGGGCAGCCACAGCTTCTCTGGGCAATCTGTGCCAGGGCTTCACCGTCCTCACAGGGAAGAATTCCTTCCCAATATCCCATCTAACCCTGCCCTCGGGCAGTGGGGAGCCATTTCCCTTATCCATGCCCTTTTCCAAAGTCCCCCTCCAGCTTTCCTGGAACCCCTTTAGGCACTGGAAGGGGCTCTAAGGTCTCCCTGGAGCCTTCTCTTCTCCAGGGAGGCCTCCAATTCTCTTGGCTGTTGTGCTGGTGGTTTTGAGTTTTGGTTGAATTTTAAATCTGCTCCATTCCTCTCCCCTTCAGCCTCACTGTAGGTTATGTGTTTTTTCCTGATGGGAGGAAGGCTGGCATTGAGTGGTCCAACGCCTCCCTGGCTGAGATGGCTGAGGATGGGGTTATCCAGGATAAGTATGGAGTCAGTTTTACTGCTGGTAAGCTCAACACAGTCCAGCAACATCCGCCTTCATTGCAGGGATGCAGTTCCTTTAGCGGAGGAAAGACCATTCAGTGAGATTCCATGTGATCCTGGGGAATGCAGCACCTCACATTCTCACCTGAGAAATCGACTTAGAACCATAAAATCATGGTTTGGGTTGGAAGGGACTGGAAGATCCTTTGGTTCCAACATCTCTGCCATGGGCTTTTCCCTGCTTAAATAAAATCATAGGTGTGGTGTGTCCTCCACTGCAGGAGCAGGGCTGCAGGCTCCGGAGAGAGAGCTCCAGATTCTGTTTGTGGTGATTATTGCTCTCATTAATCCACCTAAAATAGAGATTCCGGAGTACGGCATGGGGGAAAACCCGGACCGGATTTTTCCCGGAGTATGGAATGTGGGAAAACCCGGACTGGATTTTTCCCGGAGTACGGAATGGGGGAAAACCCGGACTGGAGTTTTCCTGGAGTATGGAATGGGGGAAAACCCGGACTTTTTGGGGGGGTTTCAAAACATCTGTTATGAGGTGGATTTAGCTGGAAATATGGCTGATCAGTTTACTTGATTTACAAAGCAGACAGAATTAATTACTCTTCAGAAATGCATAAAACCCCCCATACACAAAAATAATAGATATTGTGATTTTTTGAGATAAAATACTCTGCAGGTTGGTGACATTGTTTCCTTTTTTACTCTTCTCCAAGGTGGCAAGAGCTTTGATGTTTCTGCAGCTCTGGATGGGCAGACCTGTCCCGTGGTGTACAATGGCCTGACAGGGAATGGAGTTTTCCACGAGTGCATTGCAGATTTCCAAATGAATGGGTTAACACCAGGCTGGGGCCTGGTTGAATTCTATTACAGGTAAAATAATGACAGGCAGGAAGAGGTAAAGAGCTCCCATCCTCCTATATTGACTTACATGGTTATGATTCCATACATATTTGAAGCATAAATGCACATATTTTTTACCTGGTGTAAAAAAATGTTGTTCATTTAGTACTTGATGTGTTTATGAAGTTGACAAACACTCTATATATTATCTGAAAAGGAATGATTGCACAAGCACTTCATGGGTGCAGCCAGTTTTTTTTGTTATCTAGGTTTATGTGGGTTTTATATAGGTCTCCATATAGGTTTTTGAGTTGCAGAATGGTCCATTCTGGACACTCTCTTATGTAGAAAATCTGTCCCATTATAGAAATAAAGAGTCCTCTGCCCCAAACAGAGGCTGTTTACATGGTGAAACTTGCTCACTCAAGGATTTGTGTGGACAGGATTTATTTGAACAGATAAATGTTCAGAAAATCCCCACAGGAATGGCTCCATTAGGGGCAAAATTATACTCACAAAGAATGTGCTTCCCTTCTCAGTGAAGTGCTGTTCCTCCTGCCATGTGATTGTCACACTCTTTCACTGGAGCCTTTTCCATATTTGCTTTCCTGAAAGAAAAAGGCAAATTTTGTTGTTTACATTTAGTTTGCTTTCTAAAATAAACACTAATCCTCGGCTGTCAGAGGAAATGCCATAAATGACTTTCAGGAGATGCAGAGCTCCGCTCCTTCTGAAAACCAGACACATTTAAAGAACAAAAGTGCTAAATACCTGCTGGTTGAACTTGAACCTGCTGCTGCTGCTGCCAGGTAGCTGCTCCCTCCCCTCTCCGGCTGTCCGAACCTGCCTGGTGGAGGAAATGACCCAGCAGGGAAAGCCTCGGATAAAACCCAAACAGGACACGCTCCACAAGTCCGGACAGTCCCGGCAGCTCTGGAGCTGCCCCAGGGAGGCTTCATTTGGCAGGGCTGACACAATTCCTGTTGGCTCCATGTCATATCTGCTTCCAAATCAACCCCATGGTAGAAATGAAAGGGTGGGGGTGTTGTTCTTCCTCCTTGCCACGAGACGCCAACTCAGCATTGCCGCTCTTCCCACAGGGACGAGGCCGCCCAGCCGGTTCCAAATCTGCAGCTTGGTTCCAAAACAGAAGGACCTGACCCTGCCACCGATGGCTCTCCCCCATGAACACTTACAAGCTCGTCCCAGAAATGTTAGCAAGCAGCAGCTTTCCAAAAAAATATAACTCCCTGCAAAAAAACGCACTGGTTTGAGTGTGGGACTCGTCACAGGATGCTGGGGAGGTCGAGGGTATTAAAGGATTTGGAGAGAAATGAGATATATTTTTGTTAGTGCAGCTTTCAGTGGTTGCTAACCAGGGTGGTCTGGAGGCAATTTGAAGGAAGTCTGATTGCAGGAGGAGTGCACTGGGAGGGATCACTCCATGCTCTGTGCTTTGGTGTTTTTCCTAAATTGCCAGCTGCCCCCTAGCGTGACGACCAGGACCTCAGGCTCTGTGGATCTCTGACCCAATTTAGCAGCTCCTCTGTTCTCTCAGATTTGTTTTTGAAATAAAAACTGTGTATTTCTGAACTCTCTGGTTGTTATAGTCATTAAAACGTGGGAAAAACCTGTTACAGGAAACTGCACGGATTTGATAGTTTTGTCTATGACTGTGTAAAACATGAAGTGGAAGGAGCAGGAGAAATCACATCTAGATGAGGTGTCCTCTAGGAATAGCATTAATAGCCAGTGAAATAAGTGGTACAAACACGATTTTCCCTTGTCTGAAGGAAAGCCAGGGTCTGGTAATCCAGTTTAGAAAGGGATCTGAATTCCTCATCATTCCCTTGTAGGTGCCTTATTAACCACAGCATCCACAACAGTCACTGGCCCAAGGTAGCCCACAGAGTATTCCCTACCTAGATACATCTTGCTGTTAAATACTTAAAATATATATTAAATATAGCAAAGTGGAAGGTCTGCAGAGGAGAAATTAAGGAAAGATGCCTTATAATTAAAACAGTACCAGCATTCCATCTCAGAAAATAAGGAAATCGGGGTGCACATCTTTGTGTTTTCATAATCCCTGCTTAGGCTGACTCTGGAGGAGACTTTAACAGAATTTAATGGAGAGTTTTTCCTTTCTGAGGCAGTTTTTACACTTATTGCTGCAACAGCTTTATATGCAGAATGGGTGCATGAATATAAAATGGTTCCACCTGTATATGTGACACGCATGTCCCAGTTTGGGATGCATCACTGAACAAGGCTGGGATGCTGCAAGCAGCAGCCTGATGTGCTGTAACAGGCTGATCTTATCTCCTACAGCTGTGAGAGATTCCCATTCCCAAATTTCTAACCTCGTCCCTGTTCTGCACTTGTGCCCTTGAGCTGCACCCCAACAGGTGCAGGTGCTGTGCCCCTCCTTCCACCCCAAACCACCCCTGGATGTGCCAAGCTGACTGCTGAGTGCATTTCTTCTGGGATAGGCGTTGATTCAGAGCTTTGGATTTTAGCTGGACCTCTATAAACACTTCTCCAGTTACAGTGGTATTAAGAGCCACATTCTTGTGAGCCTTGCACAAACCCAGAGATGTCTTAAATCTGTCTGTGCTCTCGTGGTCTCGAGGTGCTGAAACAGGGAGCTTCTAAATTACTCCAGACAATGGTACTTTGACAGGAGGGAAAGCCTTATGCCTCTTTTTACACCTAAGAAATCAGTCAAATAGGTAATTTTAGAAAGGTTAGAAAAATAATGATGTTATATATCACAGTTTGTTCCTATTAAGTGTGTGGCTTGTTTTGCTATGATCTCAGGAACATCTGTTCCTTTTTTCTGTGGAGTTCTTGTCATCTCTTTCCCTTTCACTTATTTCTTGAAGGCTAAAACATTAACATTTAGAAGGTGGAAGACAGGCACATAATAAAGCAAGGTTTTGGAGGTGCCAGAGCATGCAGATGATGAGAAAAAGTGTTAATTATGACTCTGGAATGAGAAATCACTGTAAAAAAAATTCCCTGTCCAGGCCAAAAATTAAAAACCCATCCCATCAAGGAAGGGATTGGTCTGGTTGTTTCCTAATTCCAGAAACCGGGCTAGAAGTAGGGATGCTGTGGGGAAAAGGCAGGTGTCTCCCCAAATTACTGGAAGTTCATGTTTCTGCAGTGGAGGAGGCAGAGATGAAGCCTTCATCACTCTCCTTTCATCCTCTTTACTTGTTTCTGTTGGTACCAGTGGGTGGAGAATTAGAGCACTCCTGAGTTCACTTGGGAAAAGTTCAAGCAGGGTACAGCAAATGATTAATAAAGTTTGGAGCTGGCAGGTTTATTTGCCAGGTGATGAACTACTGGTAGGGTATTTCAGCTGCAAGGACTGAAAAAATTGACTGTCGGGGGGTTTTCTCCCTGGATTTCAAATTACTTTATAGCAAGCTTGTGTCCAGGACACATGGAATAACTTATTTAATTTAAAATAAATCTCCCAAGCCCCACGCTTTGACCATATGAAGTGGTCCTTCACTTGCGGCTCCTTCCTCAGTGGAAAAATCCATCTTGGGAAGTGCTTCTGCAGCCCAAAAGCATTAATTTTGAGCCAAAAAAGCAATAAATGGAGGTGAGCCCTGGCCAGAAGTGAAATGTAGCATACGATCTGCATGAAGGGGGGCAGCTGGAGCCTGGTTGGGATGAGCTGCTTTCCCAGCATCTGGGAGGAGGGAACACCTGTAATTCCTGCTGCTGTCAGTGGGCCAGCGCCTGACACGGCAAAACGCTCCCACCAAATCCTTGCACTTCCCCCTGGAGCTCCCCTGCATGTTGAATTTCAGGATTCAGGCCTTGTAAAGAGGTCATTTAAAGGCTGTCAACCCCAAATAGAGCATTTCCCATCAATCTGCCTTTGGCTACTGATGTCTGGAATGGTAAATATTTTACCACGCTTATTTATTCTCCGTCCTTCTTGCAATTTTTCATGTGTTCCTAGTGGAGCTAGAAAGGCCATTTTCAGTGACATTGTATTTCACTGGCTGAAAGCAAGGAAGAAAAAAAGTCTTTTTTTCTGTTTGGATTTATGTTGTAGCTTTGCAGTTGGTGAAACAAAGTGTAGCCCAGGGAGCTCTGTAACTTATCAGCAGAAGTGCACTATATGGCCAAATTATCTCTGCAAAGCAACTAATTATTTCAAAAGTAGACTTTTCCCTCCACAAGAACGTGCTCAGCAGCCAAATGACTCAAAGACATTCCAGCCAAAGTGACTGATAACCACTCCCTCCCTTCCCCATTTACAGGAACTCCGACTCCCTCACATCTGCCATAAAAAGTCACATCCCTCTTTCTCCATCCAAAATTGCTCTCCCCTAAATTGTGACTCCTTTATTGGTGCTCTCCCAACAGCCTCCGAGCTCAGGTGTCTGAAGCAAAGTCTCCAAAGGGATCTGTCCTGGGGGGTTTTTTGGTTACCCCCCTCTTGAGGTATTTTCCTCTCCTCATTAAGGCTGTAATTAGTTGCCGCATTGATTTTTGCTTTTATTCAGCATAAACAATTTTATTAAACCGTAGTGCAAGTGAAGTTCATTCTAATCTGGCCATAAAATTTTACGAGGGGTGTAAATCAAAGGGAGGAGTGGCAGCAAATGCTCTGGAACAGTTGAGCCCTGTTCAGGCTCCCTCAGTGGAGTTAAATCCCTCCAGGAGCAATTAGCCTAACAAGCCGCTTGGTCCACTTATAAATAATGTCACTGATGGAGACATCTGGAGGTGTCTGCTCTGTGCACGAGAGACTTTCCAAATCTGCTGAGTGGTGAATGACCTTTTTTATTCCTCATCCACAGGATGGGGGTGGAGATGCAGGTCTGACATGTCCCAGCATGTGAGGTTTTTATCCTGCTTTCCGGGAAAGATAAAGAAGGGAAAGTAGGGGTGGCATTCTCAGCCGGAGTGTCCTCCTACATTTCCTGATAGCTGAGCAGGGGACAGCGTGTCTGAAGTGCTGACCCCAAATGCTTTGGTCAAAGTAGCCCAAAAATGGCCCTGGGCACAATAAACCTGGGGAGGGTTCATGGCTGAAGTCCTTGTTCCAGCCCCTGGGACATCAGGGAGTGGCAAGGGACTTCTGGCTGCTGTAGGTGTTAGAAATAGATCTGCAGAAGGAGATCTGGATGGTGGATCACAATTTTTTCCTTCTGCAGAGCACCCCAAGTGATGCACACTTGGTACCTTTTGAATAACCACTTTTAACCTTCCAACCTCCCCTTTGGATGAAGCACAGGAAATTCCACTGTTTGTTGCTTTTGCTGTCACTCCTAAATGTCCTTTACGGGAGGGCTGGGTAATTGGTTGATAAAGAATGAAAAAATTAATTATAAAATCAAGTTTAATGAATCTTTGATGGTGTTTTGCAGAGGTGAGGAGTGGGAAAAGCTGTGAGGTTACGTAATGGGCTGTGCTGCTGGTTGTCTTTACTAAAGCATCCAGATCCCAGTGTTTCCTTTCCCACTCTTGTTCCTGCTGTTGTTCTAAGGCATGTAGGCTTCTACCACATGTTTATAAGCTGATAAAACCATAATGCCAGGAATGTTTTCCTTCCTCTATTACTTTAACAAAATAAGTGATTTTTCAGATATAGCCTTGTTTACCCTACTTTCTACACCAAAACAATAGTTGGGAATAAATGTCATCATTCATGGAGAGGTGAGAAAATGAGACTTTCTCGGCCTAAATGCTGATGTAAGAGCTGTGCATCTCTGTGGAGATGAGAAATGCTCTGCTCTGCTGTCACGCTGGTGCCACACCACTGCTCTGCTGGGCTGGCAGCCCTCGGTGGTGACAGCAGGGCTGACATCATGGTCAGCCCAAATCTCTGAGAGTAAATCCCAGCAGGCATTACTGAGCCCTTGTGCAGCCACTGCTGAGCAATTCATAATTGGACATGTCAGGCAGCTCCTGACGACACGGGTTTGGCTCCCAGCAGGGCAGAGCAGCCACACAAAATGCTTTTCATAAGGCAGAAGGACGATTTTAACTGATCTCTTGTGAGATTTTCCCAAAGCCATAAATATGCTGCTCTTGATCTGTGGTGCACTCGGAGGAGCCGTGTGCTGCGTGAGGCTTTCAGAACAAACACCGCCACAGAGCAGCTCTGGGGATGGGGAAGAGCCTTGAGCCATCGCAGCCAATTACACTGAGCTCCCAAAATACATAAAGCATTTCATCAAGGGAGATCAAAGTGCCTTTCATGGGAAGGAAGAGCTATGATCTGTCTTTTACCCACGGGAAAACTCTGGGGAAGAGGCTGTCTGGCCAATTCTATAGCAGCATTCTTCAGCTGTTAACCCGAGAGGTTGCTCTCTGTTCCTCACAGCTTCCGTATGCCCTCACAGCCTCTCCTGGGCTCTGCCCAGACCTACAGCAGCCCTTGCACTTTTTGGGGTGGGACGCAGAGCAGACAAGGTGAAAAAAGAGGGGAAAGCCTGCAAAAACCCAAAATATGGTCAAACCTGTAAATGAAACCTGGCAGCACCCGCTGTAGATACCTGGGGGGTGATGCTCCATGTAAATGCTGTGCAATCACCCCCAGTAAAATGGCTAAAACTGCAAAAAATGTTGGACATGTTGGACTATGAAGAATGCTCGGTTTTAATGCACATTATGAATATGCCATGATGATAATCCCAAGGTTTTCCCTGCAAATCCCTGGTAGGGTTTGGGTTTCATAGTCACAACTGGATCGGTTCAGTTAGCGTTGGATGGATATTCAGTGGAGCACCTTGTCCCTGGGTAATTTGGTATTCTGGAGATGATGGAAAAGCACTGAAATGAGTAATGATTAAATCAGGTATCCCTTACCTTAATGAACTGTGGATAAATTGTTCCTTAAACATTGCTGCCATGTTTTTTATTTATCTCAGAGAGAAAGGGACATCTTGGCAAAGCACGCAAGAGAATCATGGAATGGTTTGGGTTGGAAGGGACCTTAAAGATCATCTCATTCCAACCCCCTGCCATGGGTGGGACACCTTCCACTGGAAGTCCAGCTCTCCACAAAAACACACCAAGTGGTGCTCACAAAAAGACTCAGGATCTGCGTTCACACGTGATCTCCAAAGCACGATGGTTTCCCATGGACAACCAGAACACCAAATGTTTCTGCTCTGGGAAGGGATTTGTGGAGTCTGGTTTCAGCTGGAACCTGACTTCAGCCCCTCAAAGGCTCATGTAGCTTTAGGGATGCCCTGGAGCACATTTGAGGCTCTGCTGGTACTTGGGGCTCTTGTGCAACTGGTATAAACTGGATAATGAAAACCCATTTCTAACCATCCCTTTCTCCCTCAGTGTCATTGATGAGCTGTGGCTCTGCACCCTGTCCTACGTGGACTTGGCCAATTCTCTCAAGGAGCAAATATCAACTCATTAGCTGGAGATTCTTTTCTGCATTTATTTGATTTAAATCCTTCCTCACTCACACCACATCTGACTTCAATGCTATTTGCTTATATTATTTAGCAATATTTCCTAGAAAAGTTATGATTTGTGGCACTTTATTATTTCCAACTGGCTGAGGAGGGAGGGCCCTAGGTCATTTTGTGCAGGCTGATGGGCAAACAGAGCAGAAAAGCCCCCAGATGTGTCCGGTGCCTCCCACGTTGGCTGGAGCTCTGTTGACACAGCACAATCCACGCCACGGAAAGCTCCTCTGCATCCCGGCGGAGAGCACCGCCCCATCCGCCTCTTGGCTCCCTTCGGGATGCTGCTTTCCCTTCCCAGCAACCCGGGATGGTTTCGGTGTCTCTCCCCTTTCAGCCTCCCGAGACCGGCGCTTCCAATTTGTCTTCTCCGATGACTCCGGAGGGTGTTTCCGCCAGGACCTTGTCTCTTGGATTTGTTTCCCCTGTCTGATTCACAGAGCCCGAGTTTGTTTGATCTCCCAGGGCCGGCGTTTCCAGCAGCTCCCTGGGGCTCCATGAAAGGGGGGTAAGGAAGAAGAGTTCACATGTGCTACGCAGAAATCTCCATATTTTAAAGGGTACCCTGTATCCCCGCTGGAACGTTTTTAATGGTCCACAAATCAGAAAAGAAAAAAAAAAAAGAAAAAATAAAAGGAAAAAAAAAGTGGAAAACCACACTTAAGGCATTCATTGTTCAAAGCCCGGATTCCTGGGACTGCCGGAGGCTCCACGAGGCTGGGATGCGAGGAATTCTGTGCTGGGATGGGCTCCGGGAGCCCACTCACCCAGGGTTGGCTGGGGGTGCTGCTCCCAGGCACTCGCTGTTTGTCTTTCAGGGAAATGTTTCCATTTTTGGGAAGGGAAGCAAGCAGGGAGATTTCCAAGGAAGAATCTGCCAAGGTATTAGGTAGGGAGATTTATGTGACAGGGGATGGGTGAAATGTGTGTTAAAAGAGATAAAGACTGATTTTATTCCTCTTTCAATCTCCTTTAAAGCAGAATTCTGCTCTCCTCGCAGCATCCTTTGATGAGACTCAATAGTCATCGAGGTTGGCCGAGCCAAAAGTGGTGGCTGGGATTTTCCAAAGTGGTAAACCCAGCATTAAATCCAGCATCTTCCAGCTTTTGTCTTCCCTTCAGGTTCTCCATTTGTTCCCTCTGTGATTCCCAGTCACTAACACAGGGAAAGGGAGCGTTCCAAAAATCAACTCTGTTTTTTTTCTTGAAGTGAGCTGTTTAATATATATGAAATATATATTAAATGTATATATTATTTTATATATTTAATATAACTCTAAAGCTGTTCTGCTTTAGAGTTTGGTGACAGGGCAGCGAGGGGAATTCCCAGGTGCTGAGCAGGCTCCAGCTCTTCAGCAAGGAGATGTATTTTCAGGGAGTGATACGCAGAGACCCTGGACTCAGCAGTTACTGAGATTGAATAAACAATATCCCACAAGAATATTGGGGCTGGCCAACAATTTGCAGCTTATTGTTTAGACAAACAGAAAGAAACATAAACTTGTGAATCTGTGAGAATGGATTCTCTAAAGCTTTCTCCAAATGTGTCCATTATCAGCCATAAATATTTCCAGACTATTTTTGTTTTATAAAAACTTCTTGAAATGGGATTTACTTATAAAAGTTTGTGGTGTAAACATCTGGCCATTCTTCTGCTCCCTGGTCAGTAACCGACTGAAGCAGAAATATTGTTAATTACACAACCAAAATGGCATTCCATTTGATTTCTGAATGTTCTGAGTACAAATGTAATTTCTGTAACTCTTCTGTTGCAGGAGGGGGCAGCCAGGTGTGGGTTGGTCTCTTCTCCCAGGTTACAAGTGATGGGACATGAGGAAATGGCCTCAAGTCTCACCAGGGGAAGGTTTGGGTTGGATATTGGGAAAATTCCTTCAGCAAAAGGGTTGTCCAGCCCTGGCACAGCTGCCCAGGTGGAGTCCCCATCCCCGCAGGGATTTAAAAGCCATGTAGAGGTGACACTTGGGGACACAGTTCAGCAGTGACCTTGTCAGTGCTGGGAAAGAGTTGGACTTGATGGTTTTAAAGGGCTTACACTAAGGTTTCAACAGTGAAGTTGTGCAAACCCTTACAAATGTTGACAATCCAGAAAGACCAGCAGCTTGTAGGGAATTCCCAGTGCTTCAGCAGAGGGACTGCCAAAGGAACCTCTCCTTTCTGGGAGAGCCAAAGGAACCTCTCCTTTCCGGGAGAGCCAAAGGAACCTCTCCTTTCCGGGAGAGCCAAAGGAACCTCTCCTTTCCGGGAGAGCCAAAGGAACCTCTTCTTTCCGGGATTGCCAAAGGAACCTCTCCTTTCCGGGAGAGAAGCTTTGGCAAACAAACCCCACGCACTGGAGCTCCTCAGTTAAAACCTGAAATGAAAACTCCACGTTTCTCCCACCCTGCCCCCAGCCTGCAGGGCCACCAGTGCCACGCTGACTGACTGGCACTGGGGGAGGTGTGCTCACCAGGAGGAATTCCTTCTCCCTCTGGGATAAACAAGCACCAGAATCCCAAAATCCCACATTAGGGCTTCTTTCTCTTTGCCTGATTTGCTCTCGTAACCCTGGGCTAATGCAGATTTTTTTGTGTCCTGGAGACGTTTGCCCACATCCATCCTCCTCCTCCTCTGGCTGGGGAAGCCCAAAATGTGCCACAGGCAGAGGGGAGAAGCCAATGAGTTGGTGAGGGGGCACGAAATTCCAAACACTTGTCTCAATTCCAAGTAGGAGCACCGGAATCCATGGAAATATTCTGTGATTATCAGGGCTCTAGAGACCTCTCGTGGACAAACACATCTGCTTCCTTCGTGTGGCATGTTTGTTCTAAAGTGTATTTATTTGCCAATCATTTATTATAATAATAATAATAATAACAGTAATAACAGTAATAACAACAACAACAACAATAATAATAAT
>VXAD01000352.1:612561-703511 GCA_013399195.1 Dicrurus megarhynchus | reverse complement strand
ATTATTTATTATAATTATATTATATTATTATTAATAATAATTATATTAATAATAATAATTATTATTATTATTATTATTATTACTTTATTATAAATTTCATTATTTTAATACATTCCATGGTGACACAAAGGTGGATTCTGCTCCTATAGTGCTGATCCGGCACTATAATTACTAAATTACATCTTAAATATTTACCCACTTCCCCCCTTTGCCTTGTTCTCCGTCAATATTTTGTCAGGATTTTTGTATTTAAGAAAATCCTATTTTTGTAAATAAAAATACAAAAAAAAATTTATGCAAAAGTGGTGTTTGGCAGTGAAAAATCATTTCAATTCACACTGGGTTTGGGTTTTTTTTGCTCTTTTAACTTAGCAGACAATATAGAGGCTACAAAAGGAAGAATTAAACCAGCAGCACTAAATTTCATTCCTGTGTATTTATTGTTGACTGTAAATGACTTGGAATGTGGTATTTTTTTTCCTCACCTGAAAAACTTACCAAGATTCATCGATTTTATTGACTCTTTTCCCCCCTCTTTTTTTTATTGACCATTTTTTGTCACAAAGCAGAAAATTTTCATCAACCAGAGAGAAATCCAGGCTTTGCTGAGCATTTCTGGGCTGGCAGGGGGAGTTCATTGGTTGAAACCCACCACTTTTAAACAGGAAATAAATCAGTGAATTTTTATTTATTGGTTAAAAAGCTCCAATTTTTTTTTCCCTGAGAAATGTGTTAACCTGGTTGGGCCCAGGCCCCGGGAGGTGACTTCTCTGAGATGAGATTTATCCCAAAATCCCCTCTCTGTAGCCATCTGCCAGTGTGGGGATAAATTGCTTTTTCCACAGAGATTATTTGACTTTTTCCACGATCCGCCTCGTTTTCCAGCTCCATCCTTTCCTCACTTGGATGAGTTATTGGTGGCCCTTGATGTTCTCACTTAACAAAAAGCATAAGGAGAAATTTCTGTTTACTTCACCGCCCTGGCTTTGCATGAAAGTGCCGTAAAATTAAAGGCAGACAAAGAATTTTATATTAAGGAGATGTAATTAAAGCTCTCAGTGCTTATCTCCAGCCCCCGTGAGCAGCCCACTGTGTGCAAGGCAAAGGCAGGGCAATTTTTCTTTTTAATATTGCAATAACTCTCAGCTCTTTTAAGAGAAAACCCACGGACTATTTGGGACAAAAAGCTACATTTCAAAAAGAAATTAAAATCTTGGCAGGCAGCGCTTGATTTCACAGGAAAAATTCAACGTACCGGAGCGCTGAAAAGCAAACATATTTCAGCTGAATGCTCTTTGATTTTTGCAGGGGGAAAAATTCGTTTTTAGTTCTTTTCTGCCCTTTTTCTGCTGGGCAAAGGTCTGGCAATATTTTTTGATTATTCTTTGTGGCTTTGGTTGTAGGTGCAAAGATGTGGTGGGGGAATTGGGGAGGGAAGGATGAAGATGTTTGGGTTCAGGGCGAGCTCTTCTTTTCCCAAACGGTGCTAGGAATGCTTTATATCCTCTCTAATGCTTTACATACTGTGCAGATTTTAAGTGGATTTTAAAGTGGATTTAAAAAGAATTTTTTTGTCTTCAGCTGGTGGCTCTGTTAAATTCAAATAGCTGCATAATCTTGACACCACTTTTTATTTGATTCTTGTCCTTGTGCTGTCTGTAAACCAGCATCTTCTCACAGTAAAAGTATTTTTCAGACATCAGGGAAAGCCAGGGGAAATGTGGTAGCAGTGGATTTTAATTTTGGATTTTTTTCTGTTTTTTCTCCCTTTTATTAATAGATATCTCCCTTTTATTCTGGATATCAGCTGTACCCAGGCCAAACACAGATCTGGAATCCCAAATTCTATTCCCATTTTGCTCTCTCTCACTGCCCAAATCTTTCTCATTCCAGTTTGCCGAACCCCCAGGAACTTCGAGGCTGGATATTATTTTTTGCGGTACATCTTATCGGCCAATTAGTGTTTTAATTTAAATGTACAAGTGCCTATCTCTCTGTTCACAGTTACTCTGCCTGATATCAAACAATTCCTCGCTCACAGGCTCCAGGAATCAACGTTATCACCACTCGTGGAGTATCTTATTTGCTTTGTGATAGGAGCGCTGAGCGCATTCTGAAATTCTATTTTCTGGGTTTGGGACTTCCATGTGCCACGCAAAGCAGAGTGAGCTCAGCAGGCAATTTTCCTGTTGTTAAGCCCTGGACCCTAATCTGAAGGAAACAAACCCAGCTCCTCTTATTTTCAAACAGATAAGATTTGCGAGGTTATTAATCACAGGCTCAAATGGCCACGCTGGGAATTGAAAACGATCGACGGTTTGATATAAAACTTGTCAACATTTATTCCAGAGACGGACCATCCGTCCAGTGGGAGCCTTAGAGAGTCTTTTTGTGTCTGGTGGATGATAAAGGGCCATTTAAGTGCATAAACAGCCATGACATCATGCTGAACTTACATGTTCTTTCATCTGCCCCTAAATGAGACCCGTTCTTTTTGGCTGTTGCCCTGAGCTTTGATTTTGGAGCATTTTCTCCCCCCATGGATCATTTAATTTATTTATTCTTTTTTTTTTTTTTTAATTATTATTATTTAACAGAACAAGTCTCTGTTGTTGGGTTTATTTTTCTCGAAGAATTTTAAGGCTGGATTCAGAGGTTTAACTCCTGGGCAGGTGTAAATCAACACGGAGCTGGCCTCCCTCAGACAAGGGTTTAGCTCATGGTGTTCAATCTTGGTGAATTTGTGCTCTGGAAAACATGAAATTATGTCCTCCCCCATATAAACGGATCCTGGGAGTGCTGGGCACATTGAGAGAAGATAATTTTCAAATTTCTTTATTTCCTTTCTCAGCACTGCTCCTCAACCATTAAACCTATTTGGTGGGTGACTGATACATAGGGCTGCCCGACCCACTGACAATTAATAGCAGAGATAGCTAAAAAAGGAGATTATTTCCTTTTTGCTGTAGCTGCCATGAGCACTACGAGTGCCCAACAACCTTTAGCTGGAAGAGCTTTCGGTGTGTGGTGTAACATCACCCTTAATTTGGCAAAAGAGGTTGAAACCCTCATAAATGCCCCATCGAAATCTCCCAGTGACCATTTGGTGCTGAAATAAACTGCCAAAACGGCTGGGAAAGGGTGGGATGAATATATATCTACCTAAAAAATGTGTAAAATAAACAGATGTGTAAATAANTATATATATATAAAAATATTCCTGGTGGGAAGGGACCCCTTGCATGGATGCCACGGTGCAATTCCAGCCTCTGTGGGACACCCCATGCCCTGCCAAGGCTGTGCTGGAGGAGCTGAGGATAGGATCACAGAGTGTAATAAACCTCTCGAGTCCCTTCCAAGGGATAAAAGATGGAGAGCAAAGTGTTTTCAGTGCAGCCAGGTTGCTGTCCTGGGCTGGGGAGAAGAAAGAAGGAGCAGTGAAAATGGTGTTTGGGGAAGTGGTCTCTGAACCGTGGAGGATTTTGTTTGGCATTGAGAAATCAGGCTGTGGAGACTAAAAAAATGTAGATTTTTGTATCTGGTGGTGCTACAGCCCTGAGCTGGCACCTCTGGGGCTGCAGATGCCGAAAGGCAAAGATGTGGCAGAAGTGAAGGGAAGAAACTGAGATAAGAGTCCTGTGGAAGGACAAAGATTTCTCTTGTTCCTCTCTGAGATTCCTCACTCTGAGAGAAAAAACTCAGGAAGACTTCGAGAGAATTGATGGATTTTCCCTCATTTGTACAAAGAGGTTGTTGTTAGAGCAGAGAGGAGCAGAGTTCTCACACCAAAGGTGTCAGGCTGGGGTTTTTTATTGCAAATTCATAAAGGAAAAATAAAAACAGATTTATTTTTTTAAATCCTCTATCTGAAAAATGATCTCTGAGCACCAGCCATTGTTTAGGTGTGTATTTATTAAACACTGGTTAAATTGCTGCCTGGAGCTCCTGTTCCTATCCCTAACAGGTTTTGTGTCACTTCTAAGCAGAAACTTTTTCACAAATCATCCTTCAAATCCTTCAGAGCAAAGGATTGTCTCCGTTTTCCATTTCTTTCTGGATTAAACAGTTTTCCATTGCTGTCTGATCCTGACGAGCATCCAGTCCCTCTTCCCTGCACACCTCTGCAAGGGCAAAATGTTCTCATAAAGTCCACCATCTGGTAGAAAATATCTCCAGTCTTTACACATTTTAAATATCAGAAAAACCAGTGAGAGGGGAAGGAAAAAGGTTGCATTGAAAATGGGATTTCCCCGGGGCATTGCTCTGCTCTCCAAGAGATGGATGCTCAAACCCTCCAAGACCACAGCCACAGAAGTCCTTGGGATGTGACCTCGGAATATTTAGCTGGAATTGTGCCAGCTTTGAGCTGGCCCTCAGATAAACCCCAAAACAGCTGCCCCACACCCCGGAGGGGTTGGAGAGCCTGCCCCGAGCTCTGCACTGGCACAGCCAACGTGGAACAGGAGGGCAGAGCCCTGGCAGCAGAGCCCTGGCAGCAGAGCCGCCCTTCCCCACTCCCTGAATATCCAGGGCACACAATCCCCCCTCAGCCGTCAGCCAAGCTTTTCCTGCTGCTGGATTCTTTTCCTTGCTGTTATTTGGAAGAAGGCTTTTCCGTGAGCTGGCTGCTTCTGAATTCCCTGGTGGCCACGAGCAGTGAAATGTCTGTGGTGTGGATAACATTTCTTTGGAACAGGAGAGATTTGTCTGAATAAAGCATCGACAAATGGGCTTTATCAAAATCCACACACTGGGTTTCAAGGGAGAAGATTTTATGTGGGAAGAGACATTCGTTGGGGCTTTCTCTGTTGGTGTTTTAATTTTACCAAGGGTAATTTTCCCTGGAATGTGCACATAATTTTGATTTGGAATTTCACAATCACTTTAATACAAGAAGTGATTTGATTACTGGCTAAAGCTGAGGTAAAACTCTCCACTCTTTGTTAGGAAAAGGTTGGCTGTTTATGCAATTCCAAATTCTTCCTTTAAAAATAAAATTTACAACCTCCTGAAATGGCTCCCACAGACCTCCCAGGCTTTGATTCCTCTCGGAGTTTTTGAAATGCCTATCGACCCCCAGACTGGGAACAGCCTGGAATAATTACACCTGATGGGAGATGTTAATGCCTCTGACACTGCCTGCCACTTGTCTCCACACTTGGGAGAAATTTATGTGCCATCTTGGTGTTTTACTGCCAAGCTGGATCCTTCCCACTCCTCCTAGGGATTACTCTCCCCGCCATGAATCTGCTTGTTCATTTATCACTGCAATTCCTCAGGTCAGATTTATTCCCAAGAGGAGAACAAGGTGTGGGCTGCACATGGTGGTGAGGTTTGCAGAGGAGGTTAAGGCACAGCTGGGTGGGCACAGCATCGTCTCAGGCATTTTCTGGGTTCAGAAAATGGGATGGAGGAAAAGCTGGTGGGTGGAGAGAGCTGTAAATCCAGTGGAAAAGCTGCCTCCAGGTCTGCTGAGAGGTGGATTTGGGGATGGATCTAAGAACAGCTTGGTAAGCCACCACCTCTCAGTCTCTGTCTTGGCTGGGGAAGGTGGCATGGTTGGTTTTCCAGCCCCCTGGGTTAAACAGTGTCTGTCCCACTGCAAATCCATAGCAGAGATGAGACAATTCAGTGTTTCTGGGGAGCAAACTCAGCTGTGGTGGAGCCTGGTCCGTCTCCCAGATGAAGCTCCCAGGCAGCACACCCAGAGCTTCACCTCTCCTCACCTGGTTTTGTGAAATCCCATTTCTCTCCTGCACAAAGCCCAGCTCCTCCTCCTCCTCCTCCTCCTCCTCCTCCTCCATTTCACACAATCCCTGTGCCAGCACACGATGGGCTCCACATGTGTCTCCCCTGTGGGACCCTCCTCCCCCGGACCCCCATGGTAACAACTCGAATGTGCTGCTGGAGACAACTCAGAGATTGCTTTTTCACAGCTTTTTCACAAGTGTGTGCACCATGGAGCAGGAACCTGGGTCATTTATTTCTCTTCTTGGTGCTCTCCCAGTGGCTCTGCTTGCAAAAGGCAAATGTTCAAGTGCACTGGAGTAATTCCAGCCTGGTCATCTAAATAGAGAAGCGGTGTGTTCACTTCCAGTTCCAAAATATGACATCCACAGGAGGGTTGTTCACGCAGGTAAATGTTCTTCAGCACAGACAGGTCACCTCACTTGGAGAAATCAGATCTTGCTGATGTTCTGCATCGCATCCTGAACCCAGAAGAGTTGAAAAAGCTGCTTTTTCAGTCCATGACAGCCAGCACTGAGGCATGGAAGCCTCTGCCCTGCCGTGTGCCAGAGCTGCAGAGTGCAGGCACTGCTCTCCCTGCAGCAATTGCTGATTTGTGCCGGGCAGAGTGGGTCTGGGATTTATTTTTCCAGGTGGCTGGGGAAGAGGCTGGTTCTGCACCTCGTGGTGATGAACGCTGCAATTTCCCCGTCAGCTTCTGACAGGTTAAACTCTTCTGGGTGACGCTGAGAGGATTTTAAACACCCAAACACTCACGATTATCTGCAGGCACCACACTGAAGTGTCAATGCTGATACTCAAAGCAAAAGTGCTGAGTGAGGCTTGAGAGACAAGGAGCAAAAAAAGAAACCTGGAACGGGAGGAGCAGGCCCCCACACCTTGTGTGCTCCTTCCAAGGGGTTTGTTGGGCATGTGGCCCATCGAGCAGCATCTGCAGCCCACATTTATTGCCCTGGTGTGTTGGAGGATGTTTGAGACTCTCCAGGAGCCTGCCTGGCCTCGGCAGAGCTGAGGGTGGCGCGTGGGAAATGGGAGCAGGGCTGGAAGATAAATACAGCACAACAAGTGCTTGTCACCTTCCACAAGAGCTTCACCAGCTGCCCTGCTCCTTGGTGACATCGTGTTTTGATCATTAGCTTAAAGAAACCTGATGCCTTGTCAATGGGCATGTTCTGGTCTCCAGGTTCTTTTCCTCTTTTTTTTCCTCTTAAAGGGAATTTTCCCTTCTCCCTGGGATTGAATTATGTCAGTGTCTACTGCTCATGTACCATAGGTAACCCAAAACATGTTTTTGTAGTCTATTCCCAGAACTTTAGACTAAATTTGAGGTTAAAACCAATTTATAACGAGTGTTTCATAGCTCTCGATTTTAAGTTAATCAGAAGTGAGGAAAGGGAAGATCAGTGGAAAGCTGTTTTCACCTTGGATCAGGGAACTCTGAAGAGTTATGCTAAACCAGTCGAGTCCTTTAATAATGTTTTCAGCTACAGTCCATCAAATATGGTGGCTAAACAGGGAAATGACCAGACCTTTGAACTGTTTTTGTGTCTCCTCATCACTCACTCCTGCACAGGACTCTCTCCTAGCAGCGATCCCGAACACAAAGGCAGGAGACACAGTTCACACCTGAGCAGTGCTGCCTGCCAGACCCCAGCTGATCCCAGAAACCCCGTGAATGCTCCCACATCCAGGCAGAACCTCGGGTTTTATTTTCATTGATACCTTAGCTGGGTGTAAGCCCTGAGGGGCTCCCTTGGCTCAGGCCTCTGCAGAGGCTGCGTTACGGATGGAACCTCCCCGTGCCTTGGAAGAGCTCCTGTGAACCAAAAACCGTGGGGTTTGAGTGAAAAAATGAGAACTATCCTCAGAGTAATTTATCTCCCCCTGCAGTGCAAGTGCTGCTGAGATTTGGTGACTTTGAAGTCTGATTCCAGAGAGGAGGGGGAGGCCGATAGCTGGGATAAAACATTGACCAAAGAGTGATTTCTCCTGGGCTGGGAACAAAAAGCAGTGGGTGAACTGGTGAGAAACAGCTCTTCCTGGGCAGGGGACACACAGGGGGGGTCACACAGATCCAGGAAATCTCCAGAACCCCCATTTTGTGCAGGAAAGTTGGGTAAAATCCCACAGCATCCCAGTGCCCACCTGCCACCTTTGCCAAATTGGCATCACACTGCTGATGCCTTAAGAGGCCTCCTAGAAACAGAGACAAGACAGAATAAGGAAATAAAGGTATTTATTTGAAAGGCCTTCAAAGGTACACCCTGGGGAGCCAGAGGCCACTGCCAAGATGGACAACATGTCATGAGTTCCTCACACTTTTATAGGTTTGGTTCATTTGCATATCAGGGTTAATTCTCCAATTAAAGCTTCAGTTTAATGATGTAATAACCCCAAGATTGCCCCCCACCCCCTTTTAGAGTCTTTGGTTTACACATTTTGGGCCTAGGACGGTCTGGGTGTCCTTGGAGAGCAGGCCCGGAGAGGCTTTGTTCTGTCTGACCAACATGAGAGAGCAGAAATGAACAGGCTGCAAGAAACCTCCGAGTTACACACTAAGCAGTGCAGGATTTGAAAAATATAAAAGCCAAAACCTAAGGCGTCACTATCTGTGAGCCTTCCTGAAGGGAGGAGACCCGAAATGTTACAAAATCAGCGAGCCTGCTCTGCAGTTTACATTCCCATGCTGAGGCTGGGAGATGCGAGGTCCCTTTTGGGCGCTGGAGCTGGAAGCGGGGGGCTCAGCAGCGCTGATGGAGAACCAGGTGATGGCTGAATGTGGGTCTGAGGCTGAGGGTGGGGCATTAATCTTTGTGTTTAACAGGGGAGAAGCATCTCCTGTGGGACACGGGCCAGCAGGACTGAGCTGGGAGCAGCAGCCAGCAGCGCTGTGCCGCATTTCCCCTCGCAGATGAAAAGCCCTTTCTGTAACCTCAGCAACACCCCCTGCCACAAGCTTTGTTTTACAGAGTGCTGGAGATGCTGCCCATTAAACAGCAATTAGTCCTCGCTGGATCCAGAGCCCGCCCTCTCTCCCAGACGGCCACTTATTAAGATATTTATGGTTAATATGAATTTCCCCTGCCATAAATCAGCAGCCTTTATACCTGCAGGGAAGTCAGGGCAATCAGCGACCCCGCTCAGCCGGGCCGGGCAGCGAGTGCTGGCTTGTAAAATAAAGGTTGTAACAACTTCTCCTGGTCGTAAAAACAACAGGAGAGGGGAAAATCCCAGTGCTGGGAACTGATAACGGGCTGTAATCAAGCGCTGGCCTATCCTCCTGGAGGAGGCTGGCAAGTGGAAAGTTACACAGATTCTTTTTCTATAATACTTCTTTTCAAACTATTTTTTCAACTGAATGTAGCAACTTGGTCATTCATGCTGCTAGCACTCAAATCCAATTTAAAATCCACATTTCCTGGTAACAGCCCCTTGCATTGGAGACTCCAGTTGAGCACCAAGCTCTCGCCTTTTTTCAGGATGAAATTATCCATCCTTCAGGCTCTGGTTCAGCAGCGTTTACACAACTCAGGGACTTCTGGACGAGGAGCCAGAGCCTGCTGTGGTTCGAGGCTGCAGGAGCAGCTCCAGCCTGGCTCAAAGGTGTCCTGAGATGTGTAGAACTACAGAGTCACGGAGTGGTTTGGGTTGGAATAGACCTTAAAGCCCATCCACTTCCAACCCTGACACTTCCCGCTGTCCCAGGCTACTCCAAGCCCTGTCCAGCCTGGCCTTGGGCACTGCCAGGGATCCAGGGGCAGCCACAGCTGCTCTGGGCACCCTGTGCCAGGGCCTCCCCACCCTCCCAGGGAAGAATTCCTTCAAAATATCCCATCTAACTTGGCCCTCTGGCAGTTTAAAGCCATTCCCCTTGTCCTGTCCCTTCATCCCTTGTCCCAAGCCCCACTCCAGCTCTCTTGGAGGCTCTTTAGGCCCTGGCAGGGGTTCTAAGGTCTCTCCAGAGCCTTCTTCAGGCTGAACACCCCCAGCTCTCCCAGAGTGCCACTGCACACTGTTTTGCTCCTGTATTTGGCTTTTGGGTGTAGAGCAGTTGTGGGCAATGTGAAAATATCCCGAGTATTTCTACCTTTGGGGCCAACTTCATTTTTCCCCTCTGATTTTGGTGTTATCCAAAACCAGCATTGATATCAACCCTGACAGACTCCAACCACAGACCTCCAAACCAGGGAAATCACTCTCCCTCTCCCCCCTGCTTTTAAGCCAGCAGGGAAATGTTTCCTCTGTGAAGTGACTTTCTCTAAAATGCCTGAATTGACAGGAGATGTCACATCCTCCCTTCTACGAGTGTGCAGCTCCCAAGAAGGAATTTTTTTCCCCCTCTGTATAATACATGTGACTGCCTCAAGCTGCATCTCTTTGTCTCTGCTCCTTCCCTTCAGGTATTTCCTCTTGTCTTAAATCCCAGAACGAGGGATTTCACTGCATCTCACACAACAACAACGTGGCTTTTGAGCACTGCTGAAGACACCTCACCCTCTTTGCATTCCCCAGGACACCTTCCTGTGTTCCACAGAGGAAAATCCAGACCTGCACGATAGCCTTGCCTTTTCATTAAGGATTTTCCATTAGGGTTTAATCCCCTGCTAACATTGGGATAATTTCTTCCAGGATGAGTTTGCAGCTGCTTTAGTACCTTTGGAGTAGCACATGCTGGTTAGAGAGTTAATACAGTGATGAAGGGATAGAAAAATCAGCTTTCAAGGTAAAATCAGTACTTTTTGAGCAGTAAAACCAGCTTTTCTGAGGAGCCAGGACCTGCTAAAATATATCAGTAGATGGCACTATTTTATACTGTATGAGGCCCCAGGACAGGTAGGGAGGAGCAGTAAAGCTCAGGAGAGGCTGTGAACACAGATTTCCTTCCTCCGTGCAAAACGCTCCACCAGGATCAGTGCAGAAGAGCTGAGGGCTCTGCTCTGGGTGGTTTCCTCTCTTCCCTTTCCTTGTGCTGAGCCTTCAGCAAAGGTGAAGCTTTAGGGATGATCTCTGTCCTTTATGGTTCTGGGGATGCTAAGGCAGAGATGCCTCCGTGTGTTTATTAAACATCAGGAGCTAACCCTGCTCAGAAAACAATCACTGCCTGTGGTCTCACTTGCTCCCAGAAAATTGCTCAGCGGGGGTGACACTCATTCCTCTGAGCCCAGAGCTGCTTCTGGAGTGACTGAGGGCAGCTTTACTTCCAGCTGGGCAGGGTTTAAAGGTTTCTCTGATGTAAAATGGCTCTGGGTGTTTTAGATCTTGGCATAACTACTCTGTTATTAATGCAGTGTTGTAACCTCACCTGGGCAAACTGCAGGAGGAGCCCGAATGGCAAACTGGGGCAAAATGGGGCTTTTCTGGTATCTGTTGTAAAGCACACTGTGCCTCCCCAGCCTGACTCCATCACCCCTGCCAGAATGCCTGGATAATCCTGTAAAAATCCACCAGGTTTTTTGCACCTCCAGACTCTGTGGGCACGGGAGCAGAGTTTGGCCACTGTCTGTCTGTCTGTCTGTCTGTCCCCAGAATCTGCTGCCACCACTGTGGTGCTGGGTGCAGCCAAACGATGCCACGGGTGTGTGACCAAAGGCACCCAAGGGACCAACTCTGCTGTTTGTTGCCATTTCTTCCAAGTTGGCCAGGATTTATTTTGGAGGCTTTTAAAGGTCAGAGAATTCAAAGTTCAAAAATGCTCAACTAAGTGAACGTGTATTTTGCCTTTAAGTAAAAGAAAAAAAAAAGGAATCTGTCCTTTACTGCTAAATCCCTCATATCAGGAATTCCTGTCATCCTCTGACAGTGATCTTTTTATTCCCTCTAGTAACTGATTTTTTTTTCCCTTTCCCCAGAGCCTCCCTTGTTTTGATTGTTGTCATTTATTACTTTTCTTTTTTTATTTGGCATCTTGGAAAACTGTCACCGTTCCCCCTCTGTCCCTTCATGTCGATATTGTCTGGTTTTCTGGGCTAAAACCAAACCAAAGACGTGCCTGAGGAGCAGTAAAACCTCCTGGTCTTTGCTAATGCTGCTCAGCAGAAAGACCAAACTGTGCCCATTTACACCCAAGCCATTTCCCCCTCCCTGCCCTCCCTCCTGCTCCCTTTCCGTCCCTGATGCAATGCTACATTTGTAAAAAAGCTATTTGCAAAAAAACCCCCGACTACTCTGCTGTTTTTATCTGGAGGAACATCTAAATCACTTAGGAGTCTGCTGGCTGAACTCAGTAAATAAATAGCAGCGAGCTCAGTAGTAGCAGTGAGTTATGGCTGTGTCCAGCAGCTGCACTCACAGCCACCCCTCCACCAGCACAGGGGCCTTTTAATGCAGCCCTGAAGAATTCCAGCAGGGTTCCCAACATTGGAGAGTGGGCCCTTGTAGAAATTGTCCAGGTAAAGGTGTGCTCAGGCAGCTTTTGCTGCTGGTAAGAAGTGGCAGGGGTTGGTCAGGGGTCCCCTGTGTGTGGAGGGGACCTCACTACACAGAATCCCAGGATCACTGAGGTTGGAAAAGACCTCCAGGATTATCGAGTTCAACCTGTGCCCGATGCCCACCTTGTCCCCAGCCCAGAGCACTGAGTGCCGTGTCCAGGCCTTCCTTGGACACCTCCAGGGATGGGAACTCCAAAGCTCCCTGGGCAGCCCCTGCCAATGCAGATTTGATACAAGAGAAATCATCCACTCATAAAAAGCTCCAAGGAGTTGTTAAATCCCAAAATAAACCCGAAAGTGAACCATTCATGAGAAAATGGGAGTCATGCCTGATGCTTGGAATTTCTCTCCATGCCTTTCTATGTGTCAGGAGATAAAACAGGCTGGAGAGGGACTTTGGACAAGGGCGTGGAGTGACAGGAAAGGCAGAATGGCTTCCCACTGCCAGAGGGCAGGGAGAGATGGGATATTGGGAAGAAATTCTTCCCTATGAGATGGGGAGGCCCTGGCACAGGGTGCCCAGAGCAGCTGTGGCTGCCCCTGGATCCCTGGAAGCATCCGAGGCCAGGTTGGACAGGGCTTGGAGCAACGTGGGAGAGTGGAAGGTGTCCCTGCCTGTGGAATGGGATGATCTTTAAGGCCCCTTCCAACCCAAACCATTCTGGAATTCTGTACTTCCACACAGATACAAACGTTGGCTCAGATGTCATTGATTCTATAGCACAAATTGAACATAACCTGTGTTTATTCCCACTACATCCATACACACAGCTCATGTAAAAACAGGGATGATCTCTCTGCCAGCACATCCCCGACATTATAAATCATTCTGTACATGTCTACACACGGTCGAGGTTTAGTGTAACCTATATTTGTGTTGTGTATTGTGTCAGAAAGTCCTAAAGCCATCTGGGATCTAAGGAAATAACTCTTTATTCACTTCTCTATACTGATTACAAACCCTCAGTTTTTATTCTCTATATTCTAAATAAGTTCTCTGTGTCACTGAACAATAATGGCTTATTATACTTTAAATGTTCTAAATGCCAAAATCATGCTAAGATATAAAATATTTTGGGCGTTTTTGTTTTTATTTAAATCCAGAGTAGCAGCATGACTCGGTCCTGCTCTCAACTTGTAACAAAGCTCACAGTTTTAGGTTCATTAGGGGTTTTTTATTACAACCTCATAAAAGTATTTACAATATTTCATTATATTTTAAACCAAAAGCACTAAGAGAAAATGCCTGAAATAAAAATGCCCATAATTTTCCTGCTGCCTTGTCACTGTCTGAAAACCTTATCAGAGTCCCTCGTTACTTTAATGGGGTAGGATTAAGGGTAATGAAGAAACATTTAGGGTTCTGCAAATCACTTTGATTTCATTGTATAATATACCAGCACTTCTCTGTGATTTACTGCTCGGTTGTTTGAAATAGCCTGTGGGATTTATCAGTCTTGGAGGAAACTCTGTTTCCTTGAACAATTAGCTCGGACTAAAGTTGTGTAACTCCTTTTTTTTATTATTTTTCTTTTTTTTCCAGAGCATTTGTGGATGGGAAATAACAAACCCTCCACTGGGTGCTACCTTGATGTTTAGCAGGGTAAAGATGAGTATTTTTATTGCAAATTTTCTTGCAAGCATTTTGATTTTCTAGCTATTTTCTCCCTTTTTTAACGTTAAAGGTCACTGATCACTCTTCAGTTGGTTTTATGTCTGTATTTGGGAAAATTTTCATTTTCTCATTTCTCTTCTCATTTTTCATTTGTTTTTCTGCTCAGACCTGTTTTCCTCATTGCCCACAGGGATTTCTCCGTTCCCTCACGGAGGGGGGTGTTTCTTAAGGTACAAAATTGTTTTGACACAAACCACTTGCACACAAACAGAGCAGTAACACTTTTAATTATTACAATGCTCATAAAATAAAATAAAAAATCCACATTACTCCAAAATCACCCATACATAAAAGCTTTTAAAAATGGTGTCATTGCCATGACAATTAATGCTGATCTTCCAGCTTTTCCTGTTGATTAAAGAGCCCATGGAATTCACCAACTTCTGCAGGAAGAATATGGTGGGATAAACCCAAACCACACCTTTTTGGGTGGCTTCTTGGCTTAATTCCTGTCAGCTCAACCCCTGGCACACGGATTTCTTCCACTTGGGATCCAAACTCTGCGCTGCTGCTGCATGACCTGGGATTTGGGAAGGTTCACGAGCAGTTCAGGGCATGTGGCAGCAAGCAGGGCTTCAAATAAATTGTTGGCATCGTGTCTGAAGTGTTTCAGAGTTCCCCAGTGCTGGCAACTCCTTTGAGCAATTTAATAATTGAGGATTAAAAAAAATGTATCTGTGGGTAGGCTTTCACTAGAATGGGATGAAGGTGAGGCTGGACCAGTTCATTAATTCCCTTTGATGAGTTTTTCCCATGGTTTGCACAAGCCAGGAAAGAATCCATTGTCAGGTGGGAAAGCCTTCATGGAAGCACAGCCTCACTCGAGGTTCAGCTTTTCCCAGAGGGATGATCAGGAATTGGTCATGAAAAACTGGGATTGCAGAAAATTCCTACTCTGGGATATCCCCAGCCTTAAAGGTGTGATCAGGACAACATCTCCAGAGCTGGGGATGATGGAAAAGGGCACCAAGAATCATAAAATCACAGAATCATTAAGGTTGGAAAAGACCTCCAGGATCATCCAGTCCAACCTTGGAACCAATACCACCATTCCCACTACACTGTGTCACCGAGTGCCACTTCTACTCATTTTTTGAACACTTTCAGGGACGGTGACTCCAACACTTCCTGGGAGAGTGCTTAACCACTCTATCAGAGATTCATTATTTTTCTTATTATCCAACCTGAAACCCCACTGGCACAACTTGAGGCCATTTTCCATTATCTCCAGAGATCCAGGCATGTCTCTGAAGCCTGGAAAGTGACGAATATTGGTAATAAGGCAAGTGTGAATATTGTTAATAAAGCAGGTGAGTCCTAAGAGGCACAAGAACTTTGGTTTAGGCTGGACATGACCCTTCCTGCTCCATTTTCTTAAGGCCCAGCTCATGCCGCAGTTCCTCCACTTCCCAGTTGTGCAAGGAAGGCATCCACCAGTGCTTTTAGTGCTATAAATTCCCTAANTATCAGATCTTCTATATACTGCATTTCACCCAATGCAAAGTGACTATTAATGCTTATATTACACTCTTGTGGCTTGCAATTAATCTCTTAGAGTTGGTAAAGTTCTCCAAGGACAAAGATCAAAGGCAGTGCCCTCTGGGGCACCCCCATTTCGGGGTGTCAGGTCCCCTAAATTAGACAGAGACATGTCGTGGGTTCCGACAAAATTCCAGTGGGATTGAGACACAGCTGATGACACCGATGACGTCTGTCGCCTGGCCAAGGTGCCACAAGGAACATCCATCCAAAGCTTTCAGAGCCACTGCCTACAAAAGGCATCGCAGGCATCTCATGGCAAGTTTTTCCCTCAAAAAAGAAGGGATATAGACCATGATCTCATATCCAGCCACTCTCAAAAACATGTCAGCAGTGTAAGAGCTTACGATCTGCACCAAGCTGAGTTTTGTAAGGCTTGGAGAGGTTTAATCCCATGTCTGCTGTTTGGAAGTCTCTTCCCTGGCTTCACTGAGCTGGGATTAGTGTCTCTCAGTCCCCAGCTACTTGCTTTATACATTTCCAATGGCTTCTTTTTGATATCCCTGGTCTTGTAAGCAAAGCAATAACGTAGGAACCATAATATATCGTGTGCTATGTTACACCAGCAGAATAATCCCATATTTCTTTTGGGAGATTCCAATAGACTTAGGAACTTAAGGAATCACTGAACAATTTTGCAGTGTAACCAGTGCTACCAAAACCCCTCTCCCAACAATTTTTTTTGGGGAGGGCGGGCAGGAGGAGGGGAAGATTTCGAGCTAATTCTTTCCATCTGGGCTTCATTTGCAGATTATGTGGGAAAAGGGGAGATTAATCCACGGGAGGAATGAGCACACATTAATTTGCCATCTGGGGATGTAAACAGGAAGCCCAATGCATTGAGCCTTAGTGGCTGCTTATTGCTTCAGTGAGGAAAGATGAGTTGACGCCGTGGGTCTTATGCTGAAAATATTTTAGTAAATTCTAATAAAATATTATAAACAAATGTCAGTCCAAAGCTTTTCTGAAAAGGAGAAGAGAACGTTGTCCTTGGATACGAGAGCAACTGATAGGAGGGGAAAAAATATCCTTTGAATGAATTTGGCAAGAAAATCTCACTGGTTTGAGATTATTTTTCTTGAAGTTTGTTGTTTTCATTTTAAATTTTTTTTGGTTAAATTTTCTTTGAATTGAGCATGTAAATGATCCCCCTGCTCAGCTTTTGAGCATCTGCTGCTGCTCCTTTTAAAATTTAATAACTGACCTCAAGGATTGACAATGCTTTTGAAGCAGAAGTTTAAGAATAATCCTTTTGTACTGTGATGGTTGAGTGAAAGAGGGATGATTTTCTCCCCTGGCCTTTTCTTTTTGTTTCCCACACATTCATTAAGCCCAGCCCAGACCACCTCTGTGTGGTGCAACCCGGAGGTGACAGAATCCCACCTCTATTTCCCTGAAATACATATCCCTATCTTTCCTGAGCGTGTTTCTCTGGAGAGGTGGAAGCTGAGTGTTTAAACAGGGATGACACTGATTCTCCTTTCCCAAGACCCAAAGCTCAACTCCCACCTTCCTGCCCCAGGCCAGGGGTGGCTGCTCCAGGTTTCCCATCACCTGCACCTGCAGGATTCCAGCAATTCCCCGTGGCAGGGCAGGGACAGAGGCTCAGCAAGATCCTGCTGCAGCATCACCGCACAAAAATCATTTCCCTGAAGCTACAAAAGCCTGGATCAGGGGGTGTTTGCTCCCAGATTATCCAGAGGATGATTTTTTGCCTGTGTGGGCAGCAGCTGTCACACTGAGGTTCATAGATACTCCCAGGGAGAAATGCTCCCAGGTCTCTGCAGACAACGGATTGTCCTGAGCCAGGAGTGTTTATTTGCTCTCCCTGCTTTGAGCCAGTGGTCAGGACTGTGGACAATAAATGTCAAGCCCTGGCATTCATCATTATTACAAAGTTCGTTTGAGAAATTAGGGCAGGTTGTTTTTATGTCTGGCTACAGAAATGTTACAGCCCCTCCTAGTTGTGACTCCTCTATCCAACTTTTAGGATCTGCTGTGGATGTGGACGTCCCCATCCAGCAAGTTTTGCAGTGTGGGATGTTCACCACCCACGAGTGGGGCACCCTTTGCCCATCCCAAAGCACCCCACATTCCTCCTAGCCCAGAAATCGCCCGGATGTGTCTGGTGATGGTACAGTGAGAATTTAATTTTTAAGGACTCTCTGAGGTGACTCAAGACTGCTAGAAGGTAACTCACTTAAACCCCTTCCTTGCCCATATCTCACATTATCCTCTCTATTAATACTTTTTCAAGCACATCTGTGTCTGTGTGTGTGTATGGACTCATCTACCATTAATTGTGGGGTTTTGTAAATTTCCATTCCTGTCTAATGACTTTTTACAGGCAGGGCAATTACCAGTTCTTTTTACTGCCATTCTAATGAGTCAAACATGCTTACAAGAAAAGCACAGTCCAGCTAAAGAAATAGCTGCTGTAAAATTCTATATATATTTTCTCCACATAGCTTTAAATTAATCCATTTTTATTAGGGCGCTTGGCAAAAAAATTAATCGGAAATGGAGTCCAAACAGACCAGGATTTATTGCAGCTCTATAACTCCGAAGAGTGACTTGATTGATTTAAACCATTTTTACAGTAAAATAAAATAAAAATAAAGCAAGCAAATTATCCGGGCTTAGAAGCTGGAAAACCATTCTGCCTCCTTGTGCTCTGCAATTTGAACCAGCTGAGACAGTGAACTCCAGCTTAGCTTTAAGATGAAAGAGGGTAGATTTTGATGGGATATTGAGGAGAAATTCCTCCCTGTGAGGGTGGGGAGGCCCTGGCACAGGTGAGGCTGTGATGCCCCATCCCTGGAAGTGTCCAAGGCCAGGTTGGACAAGGCTTGGAGCAGCCTGGGACAGTGGAAGGTGTCCCTGCCCGTGGCAGATGAGCTTTAAGGTCCCTTCCAACTCAAGTCATTCTGTGATTCCACGATTCTGTAACTTTGACAGAGGAACTCAGGCCAAATGGGGTTTGGGAACTCGGCTCTCAGCAGCTGGTGGGACACCTGATCTCCCCACGGAGCAGTGTGGCTCCCTGTGGACCTGTGGTGGATAAATCGTGGGACAGAGCTGAACCCCTCTGGGCAGCCTCTCAGTCCAGGAGGAGATGCATTGATTTCAGTGTTGAAGGTGGTTTTTAATCAAATATGCAGCAGGGGATCTGAGTGTAGCCATAACCCCTTCAAGCCTCAAGGATGCTAAACTATTCCATCCTCATCTCTTTAAATATGTCATCATTTTGTGCCCCTTTATTTTTGGGGTTTTTTGTGCAGAAAAGCGAACCCAGTGAGAGCAAGGAGATCTCATTTTATCTGAGATGTCCTGTGACACCCAGTGCCTGTCTGCACCCCACTTGGTGAAAGCCAATCCTGCTGGAAAGTCAGTGGGTGCTGAGGGCTCCCAGCACCACCCATGGTCGCAGTGGGCCGGGAGAGCGTTAATGAATCCTCGACTCCTTTGGAGGAATGTTTTCCAAGACTCATTTTACACACTTTAAATCAAAGCACAGAGAGTTGCCTTTGTAAGTTTTGATAAATGCTCTCGTACTATTTGTGTTCCTGTGGTGTTCAGAGGCTTTAGCAGAGATCGGGGTCCTGTTGCAGAAGGTGCCGTACAAAACCCTCTGAAGAGCTGACAATGTAAACAGCCAAGGCAAAAATTTGAGGTATGGAAATACAGGGAGGTGATTTGCCAAAAATCCAGGGAAGCTGGAAGCATCTCCCCTTCCCCATTGCTTTGGTCACCCAGTGGTCCAGCTAAAGACAAGACCCAGCTGCCACAGGTGTGGCTGTGGACAAAATAATTCCTCTTTTTTAGGTGTTGGCTTTAATGTTGCGCTTGGAGAAAACAAGGTCTGGCAATGTTGTTCAGAGAGAGTTGGAATTCAGGAGCCACAGAGCATATGGAAAGGGGTCCCCAGGGAAGTGGTGGAGTTGCCATCCCTGGAAGTGTTCAAAATTGACTAGAAACAGCACAGAGTGTTGTGGCTGAGTTGGCAGGGTGGTGATTGCTCTGGGACTGGATCTTGGAGGTCTTTCCCATCCTTAATGATTCCATGGTTCTGCTTTGACCTCTAGCAGAAGGAAAAATGGTTTACAGCAGACCAGGAGCCACCCTGCTCATCACATCCCTCTGAATATCTCATTTTGGAAAATGAACTTCAAGATTACAACACTTTTCAACCGTTTTGTGGATTATTCAAACTTCTGAGAACTAAAAAACACTTTCTATCCATTGTGAGCAATTCTTCACCCAAAAAGCAGTCACCAAATCCTTTGTTTCCCAAAAACAACTGCCTGTCCCTTCTCCTTGTCCATTGCAGGGTGCCCTGGACTGCCCCATGCTGTCATTGCTCTCTCTCACAGCCCTGCAAGTCAAGTCACTCAGCCCTCACCGTGGATTTAGTCTCCATAAAGGAACCCCAGGTCATTTATAATAACTAGCAGGGGCTGACCCTCAGCAAGCCCCCAGTGCAAATGTACCTCTGGCCATCCTGCTTTATAAATGATGTGTTTTCCTCCTTCCCCCAGTGCTGTCCATTACCCTGACCAGTGTGGACAAGACAAATGGCACCACACCCCAGTGTGTCTCTGTCAGGGGATGGAAGCCAGGACGAAGGCTGCAAATGCCTTCTCAGGGAGTCACTGTTGACCTCACTACTTACACAGACAGCTCTGACTCAAAAAACTACTCCCCCCGTGCTCCTGTGCATTCCCAATCCCTGTATTTGCTCGGTTATTTTTCTTTATCTCCCTGCCTTTTCTCTGTTAACTTCTTCCACTGGCAATGGCCATCACTCAGTGGGTCACCCCAAGTCATCCTGAATCGGAGCGTTGGCAGCACTTCACTTATTAGTCAGCCAACTCATGGGATCCTGGCAACCTTTTTCTCTCTATAAGGGTAAGGTCCAAGCTGCTCTTTGATGTTGTCAAACCATGACTTCCACTGGTCTCCCCGCTGATTCCTTTGCTCTCTCTCCCTGGGAGTAAAAAGCCACAGGGAAGCTCTGAGTGTTGTATCAGGCACCAGGCCAATCTGGTTTCAGGCTTTGTTACTGTGTGGAGCAGACAGCCTGTCCAGCCCTGGATCTATATGAAGGATGCTTTCATCTTCTAAGAATGCTGTGCATTTCAGGTTGTTCCACCTATAGAGCCCATCCAGGCAACCTCTGCAAAGTCAGCCTCCCTGAAAAACGAAGGAATAACAAAAATTGAAGTCAAACACACAGATTGTTTGCCCAGAATTTATGTTTTATGGATTCAGAAACAGAGAGGACAAGGTGAAATCTGCGTTTCTGGTGGGATATTGATTTATTTCTGTTCCATTTGCCTCCTAAGGCTTGAAAAATGTGGACAGAAAGAAGTCATTCACCATGTCTGAGGCAACGCGGGTGAAATTCTGGCCACCAATAAAGGCAATGGCAAGACTCCCATTGACTATGGTGGGGCCAACATTTCACCCCATGATTTCTCATCTTGCTTTATTTTATTGACCTTTCTCTTGAATACGAGCGAAATGCAAATATTTTTTTCCAGCACAAGTCTTTGTACTCTATGAACTCTGCTGGATCCAAAGCACTTCATATGTATATAAGAAAAACAGCTAAAGACGAAAGGGAGAGCAGTTAACTGTGCAAATAATGATCTCCACAATCTATAAAAAAAGGGCCATGCTCAAAAAGAGATAGTGGTTTAAATGGTCAGGATAAATAAAACAGGCTCAAGGGTAAATTTTGGAGCACGAGGAGCATTCCCAAGCCTGCATGGTACAGACCACACATCTCGGGAATGCAGATCGCCTCCGAGGCCACCTCAGCATGGCCCCGTGGTGGCCATGAAATCCCAGACGTTTTACTCTCATTTTCAAATCATGCTGGTGTTCAAAGCCTAAGGAATCCAACAGTTCTCATGTGAGACAACGGGTGATATTCCCGCTATTCTGGCAAACTGCTCACAGGGAAAAAATAAGGCTGTTTCTTTCTCTGTGGGTTCAGTCTCCACATGGAATAAAAATAGCTGATTTCAGAGACAAAGGTTTGCCCTCTTTGCTTTCACCCAAAGCCTTCTTTCATCCTTAAAACATTTTAGAATAACCCCCTCTGTGATGCCATTGTGAATCCAGGTAGTGTCACAATCAATGAAATTATTGTTTTGTCTCCTTGTAGGAAAACGCAAACTGTCAAAACTTGTTTCCACAATAATCTCACCTTTCACAGTCCCCATCCCTAGCACACCAAATCCAGAATTTCACCACAAACCTTTCAACCAGCAGCATTCATTATATCGAGGGCTGTGTTGGATGGGAGATTCAAGCAGCAGGATTGGAAGAGACTTCTCAGAATCATCTCAGGCACTTACAGATGGTTTGGATGGTTTAGTCAGTCCCCAAAAGAGTAGAAGGATGTGACTCTCAGTAAAACAGTCCTGATTTTACTACAGACAGAGGCAAAAGAAGTCATGTAGAGTAACAAACCCAGGAAGAACAGCTGTGGTGGGAAGAAAGCAGAGTTCTTGACTCCCCAAGTGGAGATGGGGTTATAGTCAACATTTGATATGACACAGAAATCAGGAATGATATGTCCCATTCATCTGGAAAGATTGACATCACTCCCAGAAGGAGAAGGCTTCTCTAATTCCAGTGTTCATCTTCACCTGCTGCCTCAGTGTTTTTCAGCAGCCTGGTGCAGTGGGAGGTGTCCCTGCAGGGAGTTGAATTGAGATGATCTTTAAGGTCCCTTCCAACCCAAACCATTCCATGATTCTATGACCCTTAAATCCATGGACAACCTCACCACTGCAAGATGTAAAATCCAAGGGCCCTCCTGTGTGGTGCTGCTGTGAGGCCTTTCCTTTACAACCAAATAAAAACGAGGGTAAGTTTTAAGTGCTCTGGGCTTACATTTTCTCCCCTTTCATTTATTTTTGTTTAAGAATGTGCCTTTTTATTAAAAACAAAAACACAACAAAGACATTTCTATCATCTCTGGGGCCATGTTCTGATGCCTCATGGACCACCAGTGGTTCACAGACCACAGGGTGAGTAATGGTGCCTGAGAGCACATGGAGTCCCCTGCTCTGACTGCCTCTGCCAAAGGAACTCTGTTCACACCAACGTGCTCGCCCGGGCTTTGTCAGACCCAATTCTGCCTGATTTGAGTTATGGAGCTTCCATCAGATCTTTAGGGAAAATTATTTCACTGTCTACCAGGTCTCTGGGGCTGGAATGTGGATTCATGGAGCCCGCGGTGTGTATTTAGTAAAAGAGCACTTTGAAATTAATAAGCTCAAGGAAACGGGGCCAAAGTTCTGTCCTCAGCCTCACCGGTGTGGTGCTTGTTAGAACGCAGAGGAGCCTGTTGAATGACAAGGGGAGGAGGATGGGAGGCTTCTACAGGGGCTGGTACATCACCGAATTTTGGGACCTCTGGGAAATCCTTTAACGTTAATCACCCCAGCTGGGAAACTGAATAAACTATCAAACCCTCACTAAAAAGCCAGCTCTGCACTTAAATCGGTGTTATCACTTACATAAATAACAAACAAATCGTATGGTTTGGGCTCTATTTCCTGCCTGGAAGGAGTGTGAAGACTGATCACTCACAGAAAGCGAATTTTATACTATTTTTGCTTTCTAGCAAGTGGTGGATTGGACTTGTGAACATGGATCGACAATATTGTTCTTTCTGCAAACTTTAGCGCTCACTGAAACGTTTCAGACAAACATCCCATGAAGATTTAGTGGCCTCAGCTTGTTTGACTTGGAATTAGACATGATTTCTAATTAGCCAATCTTCAGCAATCTGTCAGAAAATGCAGCAAGCTGCCAATTTTCACACCTTAGCCCAAAAAAAAAAAGAGAAAAATCCCAATAAAACCCTTAAGAAAAATGGCCTATCAGTTGTGCTGCTAGGAAATTCCCAGTGTGTCCAAGGTTCTTCTCCATTCCCCCCCACAAACACACACACATCCATGCATCCATGCATATACCTGTATGTGCCTACACACTCAAACACAGCCACCACACAAATCTCAATATATATAAGCTTAGACAGCCCAAACTAAGAACATTTTATTAATTTCCTACAGTTTTCCATACAAAGGGGAAGTTCCATGCAGATAAGCAAGCCTCAACCATTTAAAACAACCAATGTTAACCAGCATTTTAGCTGTTTAAATCAAAACACATGCATTGATGTTTTTGTGACAAAAATCTATAAGGAAATGAAAAAAATAAAGGGTGGATAAATGATTCTGAGGTCTAAGCCAGCAAAGAGCTGATTAGGTCAAGCTTAGAAGTGGAATAAGCTCAGTGGAGCTGCAACTGCACCCATTGTTATTTTAAAGGCCTTAGAAACAATCCACTGCAAGTCCAAAAAGCATCCAAAGCCTTTTCTTTCCAAATTTTATCAATTTGGATTCCTTATTGACCATTTTCCATAGCCCCCAAATCTCGGATGAGAGTGGCTTCCAGGAGGACACCAAACTACAGCCGCTTCCAGGACCAGAATAAGACAAAATGTTGTTTTATGGAAAATTAGGAAGGAATTCTTCCCTGTGAGAGTGGTGAGGCCCTGGCACAGGGTGCCCAGAGAAGCTGTGGCTGCCCCATCCCTGGAAGTGTCCAAGGTTGGATGGGGCTTGGAGCAACCTGGGATAGTGGAAGGTGCCCCTGCCCATGGCGGGGGGTAGGAATGAGATGATCTTTAAGTCTCTTCCAACCCAAACCATTCCATGATCCCATAAAACGGTAGAAATGGAGATGAAACAGCAAAATATGTGCTCTTAGTGGTGTTGGCAGGCCCAGCGATGTCTCCATCTAAATTTTTGCTTGTGGTTCACATTTTTAAGTATGGTTCTCTCTTCTTTTCTCTGTCTGATCGTGGTCAGATGTGAGGGAAAATATTGTTCCCTGTCAGCCACAGTGCTTGTTCAGCTTTGAGCCCCTGCACTTGGCTATGAACTGCCTTGAGGGGGCTTCTTGACACTTAATCAGAGCATCTGGTGCAGGAAAGGGCAGCGGGGCTTAGTCCTGAAGACGTTTTTCAGCTGGTATGGAACCCCTAACCCAGGCAAATTCCAGCTGCCTTCATGAGACGTTTTGGCCAATTAAAGTCTAGGTGAGAACTCCCAGATTTGGCCAATACTAATAAAATCAGAGAAACATGAGTCTCTTCCTCATCTAATGGTTTCCTTAAAGGCACTACCAGATGCTGCCACATTTCTCTCATCTCTCTGGGCAGCCCAAAGACGGCTCCCATGGATGTCAGTGGCTGCCATGTCTGTCAGGGATTATTTGCATTCCTTAAGCAAGCGCTCAGTCCAATAATTAGGACAAGAAAGGCTCTTCTTTGAGCCCTCATCTTTAAATTCCTCTTTAGGAAGGTTTTCACTGCTATCACAACCCATTAACTAAGCCATATGTAGGATCCTCCTTCCAGAACCATTCCACTCCCAAAAACACAACTGCTGGGGAGAAATGAATATTTGGATCCACTCTTGTTTTTCTTTCTGGCTATTTGTTTAACAGTGGAAAGATTATTGAAGATGTTATCTCAGGGAGAGTTCACTGGGCCATGTTTCTGTGACTATTACTGCAAGGGCAGCCGCCTGGCTCTTATCTTCAGCTAATAAAGGTGTGTTAAAAAGGAAAAATTGATCAAATGTGAGCTGACCCTAACTTCATTTGAGATTTTTTAAAGTAAATATCCTATTTCTCACATATTTTGTTCAGTTTTAAATGGTTACGGGCTGCTTTTCCTACCTCGAAACTAGAGGGGCTCCAGCTTGGAAAGGAAAATTTGGGTGTCTGTTTTTCACAGTCTTGCACCTATGGAATTGTGTATGACCCAGAAAAGTCCATATATTCAGTGGGAAAAAGATCTCCAGCACCCCACAGCAAGCATGAAGTACTTGCTAGGAGAAAGGAAATTATTTGTAAATAGAGGGAAATGCCCAGGTGGGACTAAACCATGATTTACAGTCCAGGCTCCTGCAGAAAAAATGTCTTTCTGCACCTCCAGACTCCCCAGAGATTCCTGCCTGTTGAGAAGAGGGAAAACACAATTTCAGTTGCAGACCTGACCATTTGCAATCACTCCCATCTGCCGTGGATTTGAAGGCATTTTTGGTGCCCCTCAGAGCTCCATCACTGCCTGGTCCAGCCGTTCTGACTCTTCCACAAGGGATTAATCCCCGCAGCAAGGAAACACGGGATCGTTCCTATCAGTGTCGTATAAATAACACACAACGAGTATCACACAGACTTTAAGCAAGTCCTCAACATCCCCTTTGGTGCAGGTGAAGTTCAGCTTCATCACATTTCCAGCGTTTTCCCAGACTGGAGCCGCCTTTCACGATCTGTTGGTAATTTGTGTGCATTGTTACCACTCAACAACCATATTCTTTCTGCTGACCCCACTTGAACTCGCTTCCCCTGAGCCCATGGCACGTCCAGGAGGCGAGGGCTTGGTTTACAGCACCGAGCCCTCGTTGGGGCTACACCTTTGGACCACCCAGGAACGGCAGCGAGCCGTGGCACGACTCGGATCTGGAGCCCACCTGTGCTCCTTGACCTGCCTTGGCTTCCCCTTCCTTTCTGGTCTCCTTCAGAGCCACCATGCCCCTCATAATTTAGCACTTAGAGACCTCATCTCTCTCTCCCTCCTTCCCTCTCCTCAGAAAATCAGTGGTGGAGTTGACTTTATTTGCCTTCACTGAGAGTGCAGCTGGTGTGAGTGCAGCAGGCTGTGCTGGAAGCCATGGGAGCTCCCATGCCAATTTGCATCCTCCAAGAGGCTGGCCCAGGATGTTTTCTATTTTAATTTTTATGTCTGCACCTAGCGTTCCAGTTGGATGTGTTTTAAAGTAAACAGAGTCGATAAATAAAAAATAGTGCATTTCCCAGCCATCCCGGAATATTTCTGTTCCTCCCTCATTGCCTGCCCCCTCCTAGTCTTTTACTGCTTTCACAGATACAACAATTAAATATTCAGCTGGCAGGCCAGTTTCCTCTTGCTCGGTTGATTCATCCCGATATCCAGTTTTTGAACGGACTTCTTCTAAAAGAAGCAGCGCCAGAGTGGGGAATTTAGGTTCTTGGGTGGAAAACTCCTTATTCAGGACTTTTCACCTCAAATTAGTCATCAATCATCATCAACCAAGGATGTTTTACTCTGACCTTGGGAGCCAAAACGCAGAGGCTTAACGAGGAGGATGGGAACAGTTACCCCCAGCCGACAGCAGCCAGCAAAGAGCCCGTGATTTCTTCTGGATCTGGATGGTGGAAACGAGAGGGGAGCGTGCCCACGTTCCAGGTGAAGGTGAAGGGGGTGGGGATGGGTCTGTCTTCCCCATCAGCTCTCCCGGTGCTCACCTTTCCTAGCCTTGTGCTCCACTGTGTGTTTGGGAGCTTTTCCAAATCTGTGACTTCAAGGGAATTTGCCTTAGTTTGAAGCACCAGCCTTTGATCCCAGAAGCCAAGGTCTTTATTAGTTTAAGATGGTAATTATCTGAAATTAGTAATGGAAAGATTTTTTAACTTAATGAGCCCTTAAGAATTTGAAAAGTGCCGTTGGATGTATTTTTTTAAATATAAATCCCATTTTTTCTTATTTTGTGAAGCTGCTTTCTGTTCATCCCTTTCATTTAAGACCTCAGAGCTAAATTCTGGGGCTTGTGACTCGGGAAGCATATGGATTTTACAACCCAAAGACGAGCCATTCATCTGCACAGCCCGTTCCTGTTTGTTTATTGTCCCAGCCATGGGACTTCTTGGCTCGGCAGCCATCGGAGCACAAGTTCCAGACTTTTCAGGCTCTTACTGTGTGTCCCAGCTGTGTTCAGACCCTGGCAGGTCCAGTTCTTCTCCCTCAGCCACCTTCCTTCCCTTAAAACAAGCGTGGGGATCGTCAGGCCTTGGTGCATTTCCAAAGTCTGTTAATTGAACCTGCAGGGTTTAGTCCTGCTCACACAGGAGCCCAACCCTTCAAGCTCTGTGCAGCTGCTCTGCCTGTTGCAAATGCAGAGCACATGCCAGCCTTGCATCCCTGCGTGGGAAATAAGGGACTATTCCCAGCCTGCAGGATCTAAAAAGGAAAAAAAAATTAATATTTTTTTTCAAAAGAAGGTCTCATTCACAGTCTGTTTCCTGGCTATGGAGAAATTATTCCTACACAAAAATCATGTTTGCGTCCAAACAGAGCTGTGGAAAGGGTGGGATGAGAAAGAAGCTTCCTCAAAGGCCGGCTGAATAAATGGAGACTTTCTCACACCCTGACATCTGCTGCCCAGAGTCCACCCATCCCTGCCCATGGCCAGGGAGTGCCTGGGGACAGGACCAACGGGGGAGGAGGACAGGAACTCGTTGCCTAAAGTGACCCTTCTGATGCAATGTGTCATAGCCCAGACATGAGACATCCCAAAGCCAGCAGACAACCTACAGAGGCTCCTGAGCTGCTTTGCCCTCTTCTCCAGAGAGTTTTTGTAGCAAAAATTTGGTTCAATTTTTTTTCAGACAGAAGAAGGAATTCAGGTGTTGCGTTGTATCTGCTCCAAAGCAAAGGGCTCGTTCTGAGGCAGTGCAGAAGAGCTGCAGGTTTCTGCTGGATGAGGACTGAGCAAAACAGCCTCTTATCGGGGTCCTCACTGCTCTGAAGAGTCTTCATCATTGTTGGTGAAAGCAAACACCTCCTGCCTCCGTGTCTCCTTTGTATTTTCCTCTTCTGAGCAGTGGACACGTCTCTGTGGAAACATTTCTGTTTGTCTCCTTCAGCCAGGGTTTTCTGAGCCCCCACATTTGCAGCCAGTCTTTGGTCAGAGGGTGATTAAAGGGCTCAAGTTATCAACCCACATGTGGCTGTTTAATGTTGTGTATGGGATCTCAGGAGTCTCCCTGGCCCCAACATCTACCCCCAAGGATAAGGGTCTCCCACAGATCCTGTATGGAACCTGTCAGCCCCTTAAAGATGCCTCAGATATTTGAGGATGTCTCAAGGCAATTATTCAACCCCAAAATCTATGGCTGTGTCACTTGGTCAATCCTCCATCTCCCAGCTTGGATGTAACTACTCAATATTCATGACCCCTTGGAAGCCTTGCTTCACCTTCCAGCCTCTTTGGCCCCAAAAACTGAAGGTTCCCAGTTCACCGAAAAAGAAGTGAGAGGCAGGCACAGTGTTATCCCACTGTTGGGGAAAGCAGGTGAGCTGTCTCCACCAGCCTTTTGCCAGGTAGAACCAGATCCCACAGATGGTTTGGGAAGGCAGAGCGTAGAAGGCAGCAAATACACAGAAAGCCATTTGTCTGAAAACCGGGACACGCGTCGACTGAAAACATTTTGCAGCATTCACCGAGCCCTAATAGGAACTCACACATTCCTTGAAATGGGCTATTCATTATACAGCAGCTTGTAAAAAACAAGGGGTTTTTTTTTTTTCTCCAGCCCTTAAACATAAGATTTTTAGCTCCAACCAGCACTTTACGAAGTTCACCTGGAGGAACTCCACCGAGGGCAGCGTGCGCCGCTGCCGGCCGCGCGCGGGGCCGGGGCACTTGCTCGGGGCCCGGCAGCCCTGGTGCAAACTGGTGTTCATGGGCCCCTGGTGCCTGGGAGGCCGTGCCAAAGCCATGAGCTTTTATTAGCACCAACTTTCCATCGAGTCGGGAGGGACCTTTCCATTCGCTTCCCCGGCAGTGCGGCGCTGGCTCCACCTCAACATTTGCACCTTATAAAGTGTTGTCATGACCCGACTGGAGCAGTTTATACAAGGCCCTTCAAGATCCCCGGTAATGAAGAGTAAATAACCGAGGAAAGCTTTCTCTCACTTTGCAGCTTTCTTTCGGTCTCAAAAGAAATAAAACAACTTACTTAACAGCATTCTTTAATCTTTTGCACCAGTGGCCTCCTTTATAGGGTGTTATACAGAGCCAGTGTAAATCCAACCTCTGTAATGGGGTCAGTGTTTCTCAACAGGTGTTGGGTGGATGCAGTGTAAGATCTATTTTTTCAATAAATGTCAGGCCAGAAAGCTTGCTGTTCATACACAGGCACCGTGAACATGTGGTTCTCTCATGCGCTCGCCCTCCCCTCTCCGGTACCCCTTTCCTAAATTTTCTTTTTTTTTTTTTTCCAGCAGCCCACCAAGGTCTCCAATTTAATGAAGGAAAGCAGTGAATGCCCATTGCCCAGCCGCAGAGCACAAGAGCTACTGGTCTGCCATGTTTTGGGCATGGCAGATCCCAAAAAATTAAAGAAATCCCTAATTTTCTGGAAAGCAAGCCTTCCTCCTGCTCTCTTTTCATAGAGGGGCTGCAAAATACTGATGGTGCCAAGAAAGTACAGTAAATAGTGATCCAAAAAGACTCTTTGTGTTGCCTGGGACCAACCCTGGGCCTGATCCTGAAGTTCCCAATTCTTCTTTTCCAAAGACAAAATGCTCTCTGGAGCCAGCAGAAAGCTCACCTGAGGAAGGATGACATTTGTGAGCCCACTGCCATCGAGTTTGTTGACCAACAATTTGCTTTTTTCAGCAAGGCCACAGTTTAATGTCTCCTGTGCAACGGTCCAGAAAACTTAATCATAACTGCATTAAAAATATCCTAATTAACTACAAAATTACTACCAAGTTATCCAAATAATGTAAATTTTTGCTCATGCATATGATCATTATATTAAATGGGTCTTCTTAGATATTTGTGCTTTAATATAGATAGAAATCTTTGCATGAGTCTTAAATCAAGCTGATGTTCCTTAATTGGTTACTGCCAGGTAATTAGTAATTAGGCAGCTCCCATAGGACCGCTGCTCCTTCCCGATGCCAAAACCTGCCAGAATTCTCATTCCCCAAATGTTCTGCCCCTGAGAAGGATGGGTCCAGAGCACGAAACCTTCTTTGCAGTATTTATTTGTGGCTGCAGTAGATTGTGCTGCCTCCCACTTGCTTGTCCAAACACAACAGGGGAAATAAATGCAAAATAACTTTGTAAGCATTCATTGGGATTTAAGAAGGGAAATCACAATTTGCAATCATCTGGGCTTATTCAGCAAAGTGTTTACTCATGCACTTAACTTTAAGCATGTTCTTAAGTCCATCTCTTGTTCATCAACACATTTCAGCATCTAAGTAAATCCTGAAGAACTTTGCTTTATAAAGGACTGTAAGAATTGAAGTGACTGAAAAAACATTGGTGGAAACATTCTAACTGTGTCTCAGTGAATTTAATTCTTGTTGAATACTCACCTCTGATTTACAAAGAAAAACAAGACACCAAGGCCATGTGTGCCACCAACTTTAACTGTATCTCAAAACCAACTTAAGGGGAACTTTTTAAAAAATAAGAGACTCATCACAATCCTAACAAATTCCACCCACACTAATGTTTAGCTCAAACCAATTAAGGCTGAAAATCAAGTGTGATGACAACATGGCTGTCCCAGTTGGACAATGAGAAAATCCCCCCAGAGCAGGTATTGGTGGAAGTAAAATTAGTAAAGGAGTCATAAGAGAGAAGGAGTGAGTTAATTAACAGCTGTGGGATCAAGTCCTGTATTGGTAACTTCCAAGAATGATTAGATCCCATCAAAATCAGGAAGGGTCTCCATCAAATTCTTCTATGGTTGAGTGATGATCAAAGTGATTTATTTCTCATGAACATTACCAGATATTTTGAAGTCAAATGGGATTGTGAGGCAATCCAGTCTGCTGTAGAAATAATTTATTTTTCCTGATGAAATTATGTTTGATTGGAAAAGCCAGTCTGGATTGGAAGACTTCAGAGTTACAGGAGATGTGAGAAAATAGATTTGAAGTTACAGAAGAATGCAGTTACTTTTTAATTTTAAATTAAACATGGATCACTTGTAATAATCACAACAATCATCACCGTCATGGTGCTCTATTCATAGCAGACAGTTACTGGTTAGGGAAAAGAAGTTAAAAACAAGTACAAGAACAGAATGATCCTTTCCCTGGTTTGTCCTTCCAGCTCCCAGCAGCCCAGTAACTAAATAAACCAGATAATACATCCAGACTCCCATTTTTGGTGAATTTATTCACCATTAATTGGTCTAATCCCTTCCTGAACACATTCTTTAGGCCCCCACGACGTTCCGTGGCGGAGGTGCTGAATAAATATGATCTCTGGATATTTGTGCAGATTTTGCAAGTCTAAAACAAATAGTGTCAGAGGATGAAATCCTGGTTGTGCAACCTCAGCCCTCGAGTCTCTCGCTGGGAGTTTCAGCTGTTCCGTTCCATTTGCAGTTTGGCATTTCTGTGGGAGAGGAGCTGCGTGTTCCTCCCATTTTTGTTCCGCGCTGCGTGAGAAACTGGTGGCACCGGGAAAGAAAAATGGAGCTCGTTTCAGTACAAAATTTTGAAAAGGGCACATTATTATCCCAGAGACATGTTTGTTTAAAAAAAAAAAAAAAAAAAAAAAAAAAAAAAAAAAAGAAAAAGAAGTTTGTTTTTCCTGAAAATTACTCATGCATTTACAAAATTCCGCCACAAAAGCAAAGTTATGCAAAAAATTACAAAATGAGTAAGAGAGCCCACATCTTCCAGTTTTCGTTGGAAATATTGCAGAAACCTTGCAAGCTCCTAATCAAAAATGAAGGCAACCAAAGCAGACACCTTTCGGAAAAACTCACTGAACTAAATGAAGCCTTTCGTCTTTGGTTAAATAATGGTTTGGAAAAATGCTTTCAGGCAACCCAAGAAATGAGTAACTTTCATTTCTTGACTTCATTGTAGGGATCAAGACCTTAGACAATATTATAGAAATTTCTTTCGGTCAATATCATAGAAGATTCTTTGAAGGAAGGAAGGAAGTTGTTCCTGCTTTCAGTGGAAGCAGCCTTTTCTTCACTTCTCTGAAGTCAGCAATTGTATGTCTTTTTTTGCCATACCCATGTGTAAGAGAGATTTAGAGAGTAATTTTATTTATTCTCTAAACCATATTCATGTTCCTGTGGATGTGAACAGCCATATAAATACAAATGTATAAATGCAGGGTCTTTCCAGGTTCAGTGCTGGTATTGTTTGAATTTATTCATTTTATGGCACTCCAGTTCATCCCCCTGTGGTACCTTGGTCTGTTTTTTAGGGACACCTTGTTATCTATCATCGTGACAGCAATGTCAAGCTCAAAATAGTGCCATACCTTTAATTCTCAGAGAATTGTTCAAGTTTCAGGGTTTGAAAAACGACCTGAAATGGTTTTAGGTAATGTAATACCACAAGGAATTATTTGAACATGTGAGACACATGGACGATGAGCGCTATCAGTAATAGAAAAATATTTTTACCTGGGATGTGATCACCAGTAGATACCTTGACCATAAAATCACAAAAAATAAATGCATTTTAAGCCTTTTTACTTTTTTTTCGGCACTCAGAAATGATCTTCTGAAAAAGGAGACTGAGAATCCAAATAAAACCTCAGCCACTGTGAGCTGACCCAAATAGAGAGGGAATAAAAACCCCAAAATTTCTAGCTCCAAGGGTTTATTGTTTGACCAATTTAATTTCAAAGAGTGATCTCTGATTATGAAAGGCTCTGATTAGGGCAAGCAGCTCCAGCTAAGCTTTTGCTGACCTGTACTTGCAGGATGTTTGAAAATTCTTTGCACCACAAGTGGAAAACTGATGTGGGACTCACGTTGCAAACAAGGGAGGAAAAGCCTGAAGGGTTTGGAACTCACTGGCTCTCTCCATAGGGTCTGTTAGGGATAAGAGTGGAAAAAGAGATGAATCTGCAAAGGAAGCTGCATTTTAGAGGTCAGCAAGCACAGGGGTAAAGTGAGAACTGCCAAAAGTCAAGCTGAGTTAGACCTTGCAAAGGATATTAAAATAAACAACAGAAGTTCCTCAAGCAGAAGAATAAAAAGAGAACCAGAAAAGATGACGCGGGTTTGCTGTGCAGTGAGGATGGTGTTGGGGTTGAGAGCAACTGGGTGTAATTCCCAAAATTAAATGAGTTCACTGAATGTGTTTTCAGCAAGGGAGAGTGTACAGAACACGGGGTAAAGGCTGGATGGCTCATGAGTGAGAGGGAGTGAAAGCTCCCACGTTGGAGTGGGGGAAGAAAATTCAGAGGATTCACTGTGCTGAAATCAGGCACAGAAGGGAAATAACATCACCCACAAGAGTGGAAAAACTGGCAGGATAGAAAGAAATGTTTCCAGCTGGGGTTACCTGAGTAGCTGCAGTTGTTCCTGGTCACCTGAAAACTTCAGGAATTAAAGGAGAGAATAAGGGTGATTAAAGACATTGAGGTAAAGAAAGAAACAAAATGTGATGTGAGCTCACCTGAGGCAATTTTAACATAAATTTTTTCCCTGAACTTTTTACATTGTCTAAAAAGCACCTTGTGCTCCAGAGGAAGACTTTGGTTTTAAAATGAAGAAGAAGGGACCAAATTGTAACCCAGTAGTAAACCCAGAGCAAAACATGCTAAAGGGGAGCTGATCTCATTGTCTGGAATGTTTGGAGTTTATATCAATTCCCAAAGATCCATTTTGAGACCAATTTTAAGTGGTGTTCTCAAGAACCATAGCACCAAAGTTCAGACAATATCAGACAATGAATCCAAATTCATTCTGGAGACCTAATCCACAAAAAAAGAGGCTCAGTGTAGCACGTGGAAAGAGGACCCTGAAGGCTGAAGTAATATAAAAGAATTATATTTAAGACTGGGAGTTATCAAACTGAGGGAATGAGAGTGAAAATTTCTGCAAGTCAGAGTTCCATTCCATTCCATTCCATTCCATTCCATTCCACTCCACTCCATTCCATTCCACTCCATTCCATTCCATTCCATTCCATTCCATTCCATTCCATTCCACTCCATTCCATTCCACTCCATTCCATTCCATTCCATTCCATTCCATTCCATTCCACTCCATTCCATTCCATTCCACTCCACTCCATTCCATTCCATTCCATTCCATTCCACTCCACTCCATTCCATTCCATTCCATTCCATTCCATTCCATTCCATTCCATTCCATTCCATTCCACTCCACTCCATTCCATTCCACTCCATTCCATTCCATTCTTATTTGTGGGAAAAGAGAGGAAAAGGCAGACCTATATGGGAAGACATGAGGTTGTTCCCTGGAATAAGGACCTCGCTCTCTTCATTCCGAGCAGGGATGGAGCAGGGACACCTCTGTCCCCTGGGAATGCATCCAGGGAAATCTTCTGGGAGGAGGCAAAACTCACTGGATAAAGGGCAATGTTGACTTCCACAGCACGTGCTGGCCAGAAAGGTACTTGTGGGTTTAGAGGGGAAATAAATGATCTGAAAGTGCCTGGTTTGCTGAATTTGGTGGTCTCCTTAGACCAAGGCATTTCCATTGGCAGCAAAAGGCTCTGGAACAAACTTCCTACAGAAGGAGCAGAGTAAGGAGCGAAGTCATTAAAAGGAGGAAGCAGACCCCAGAAGTTCTTTGCAGTTCCTTATTTCTGGACTGGTAATTTGAGGTTTTGTCCAGAGCTTATTAAATTGTGCAGGACTCTCCATCAAGGCCAGCATTTAATAGTGTCCATAGAGCAGCCCTTGGGGATCAAGAGGTAATAAATATAAATATTAAATAGTCCAGGGCTCTGTTTCACTGGGTTTCCATTCTGCTTGAAACTTCCCAAGTCCTCTCCTTCCCTGCCAACCCTGCATTTCAAACACACTTTTACCAGAGAATCAGGACTGAGCCATAAACTTAATTTTCACAGTTTCTAGGCCAGCTGGCACAAACCATGGCCACCAAACTGGTGACCAAAAGAAGCAGATATTTAACAGATAATTTTTGTGTAACTCAGTGATAGCTGCAATTTGACAGAGCCACATGATTTTAGTCTCTACCAAATATCACAAGGATGGCTTTATGCTATTAAATCCTGAGTCGCTATAAAGTGCTAATTTTTACTGTGTTTTCCTCTGTTTACTCCCCTTTCTAATGTCATCACTGACTTTTAAAGAAGTCTGTAGAGCACTGACCTGTGGAATAATAAAAAGATCAGTTTATAAACACAGGAAAAAAAAAAGTCTTTTCATTCATATGCAATATTTTCAAATTAAATAAAACACTTTACTCTTACCAAGTTTGGTTCTCATTTTTCCCAGTTTACATTTTATGAGCAGCGCCTTTCGATGTTGTGAAACTCATCCTCTGAGTGCTTTTTAATTGAGAGAAAAATCATATAAAATCAAGTGAGCTATGAATTAAACCCGAGGTTTCACTGACCTGTTTTTTCAAGCTCTATGCAAGTCAGGATGTGGGACGGTCACTTCCTGCCCTGAAAAAGCAACGAAACACAGTCCCAACATATATAGATATAATGAATTGCAGTCCAATATGAAATCTGTGCAATTTCCCAAGCTCCAGATATGCCGACCCAGTCACACCACCAATAAATAAAGAGGAAAAAACCCAAGGAGGATTTCTCAAGAGAAAGCATCTAAGCGCAATTTAACTGCAGGCAGGACACAAGGTGCCTCTTGGTGATTAAAAGCTGGGTTTCACTCTCCCAGGCTAAACTCTGAGCGACACAATGAGCCAGATTGCAACCAGAGCCTGAATTAATAAAATTTAAGACCAAGAGGGACCATTAGATCATCCAGCAGACAACCCAGACTCTTGCATTTCACCCCATTGCTCTGATGCTGAGCCCTAAAGCCGGAGCTCGGTTAAATCCTATCCGTGCTCACGTCGTCCTGCCCCTGGTATAAAACCATGGAGCTCATTAGTTCAGGACACAAAGCCCTTTGGACTTGAACTCTTGGGCTGGTGGCTTTATAGTTTATGGGATGACAGCTTGAAAAAGCCAAACCCACCATCAGCTCTGAGTTATCCGGTGGGGAATGGTGGTGGACACAAACGGAACCCCTGAGGCAAATATTTCTTTATATTGCCCGTGCTGCTGTAAAGATCCACAGGTCCCACAGCTGTGAGACCCCAAGAGTGTCCAGATCTTTATTTCTGCCTGGGAGTTAAAATTTCTTAGTGCAGGGCATGGAGATGAAATCTCCACACAAGAGGATGACGGGTGCTTGTTCCATGAATTTGGGGAACGTGCCTTGTGTTCTGCAAGGGCAAAGGTCATCATTAACCTTTCTTTAAAAAAAAAAAAAAAATCTGTAATTAAGAATATCACTCAACTTTCTGTTTTAAAACAGTGTGTTCTCATGAGAGCTCCACAGGTTGTTTGAAATCTGGGCCTCTTCCCAGTATTTTTCAGCCAGTTTCCTGAGCTTGCTGACAGAGCTGTCTGGACGGCCACTGGCTCACATTCCTCGCAGTCTCTGCTCCAAGCCAGCTTCTTTGGGCCCAATTTCAACAAATACAGACGGACCACCACAATCCAGAGCTCAACGTGGGACTGGCACCACATGCCTTTGAGATATTAGACATAAATCAGCTGTGGCCAGCACAGACAGATGTGGGCGTTAAGAGAACTGCCAGCTCCATAGGCTAAATCTGGAGCGGGACAGGGAATGCCAAGGATCGCAGGTCTTTCTTTAATGCAAATTCGGCTGGAGGAGCAGGAACAGCAGCCAATTAGGCAGCTTTCAATAGAAAGCAGGTATTTTCTATTGAATTTGCAGCTGGGAGGCCTGGGTTCGAGTCAAGAGAGGGGACAGTGTCACAGTGTTGAGTTGCTTTGCTCAAGACCCAGGAGAAAGAAGTCAATTTTGTGTGAAAGAGCTCATACCGGGACAGCATCACTGCTGGGGACTTTGGTGGCCCTCCAGGTGTTTCCATGCCTGTCCTCTGAGCCAGGAGAGCAGTCACTCCTCTGAGCCCCGGGAGGAGGCACAAACACAAATCTGTTTCCAGAAACCTGCCTGAAAGGACGTGACTTTGTCAGGCGTGATGAGGCTGAGGTGCAGCACAGCACCAACTCGATCATTCCTGGGGGTTTCACTGGCACAGGGAGCAGCCCTGATTCCCAAGGGAAGCCACACTGTGGGCAGCTGAGGCTTTTGGGCACACGCTGTTGAATATCCATCCTCATCTCAAAAGCCTGCAAGAGTCAAATGCAAACAGAGCCTGGTGTTCCTGACATGTCCTTGATTTCCTTTCTGAATCACTGCCGAATTTGTGATCTTTATTTTCAGGGGTGTCTTGCTCACATCTCACACCTGTGAACACCACCATGTCAGGCTGGGCTATGCCATTAAACTTTAAAGAAATATAGTTATTTAATATTAAATAAAAACTCCATCAAACAGCTACTGTGTCTCCCAACAAAATAACTCAATAAATTGTGCCTAAATACAGTGCAGAACCAATAGATATTTTTAAAGCGGCTTAATTACTAGTTCACTTATTAACAGTGACAATAATCCTAAAAATATCATCTGAGAACACGCCGAGGGGCTCATTTTTAAGGATTTATGCTTGGGAATAACTTTTCTCCTGTGCCTCAGTCCTGCTGAGGCTGACAGCTTCCTGGCATTGGAGAAACCTAATCCAAAGCTCATGGATATGTATCGATAGGAGTCGGTCCGAGACGCTGCCGAAGGCGATAAGGCCGTGGGATGCATTTTGCTTCCAAGATACTCCAGCTGTGCTGGCTGCTCTCTATTTGAAACCTCACCTGCCAGCTCCATCCTGCTGTAAAGCATGTTAGATGGCAGGAAAAGATTAGAGGCTGCTCTCATTTCCAGAGCTGTAGCTAAAGCGGGGGACGTTACGCTTAGAGAGAAAACGAAGCACTGAGCGTTTTATTCAGGAATCAGGACGTCCCACCAGATTTTGTAGGGGAAGTTTACGCTGATTACAGACCAGAAACATCTTGTTAAAACTCCTGAAGCCAGAAGGGACAGAGCAGCCAGCAGCTGGCAAGTTTCAGAGATGGACTCTCGTGGTGGAATCCCATTGCCATGGCATTGGGTGGGCTACAAACCCCCAGGTGCTGACACCTTCTCCTGAGTGCCCCTGCAGGCTGGCAGTGCTCCCCAGTCACACCCCACTCACTGCATTTCCCCTTGCAGGAAGGTGTTATTCCTGCAAAAGGAGCTGCAGAGAGTTAAGCTGACAGATTTTTTTCGGAAGAGATCTGCACTGGTGGGATGGAGAGAGTTGGAGAACAGTCTGGCCTCGTGGCAAACATTTCTGGTGTCTGGTGTCAGATTTATTGGAAAAGTATCGTTGCCAGTGTCAACTCCAATCTGTGTCAATGCAAAAGTTGGCATCGGTACCAGTTCCTGCCAGAGACGGAAAGCTGAGAGCCAGAGGGATCCACAGGGGGCTGGATATGGAATTCTGAATATCCCCCTTTTAATGAGACAACAAGGTCAGGGGAAGGCGACCCTGCCCTTGGTGCTTCTGGAACCTTTCTCAGCCCTTGCTGCCCTGGCTGGGAGTAAACGAGTTCCTTTGGCCTTCAGCATCAAAATCTGTCCATAAAAACTCTTTGTCTTCACCACAGAACTCCCAGATTTTCTGTTGTATTTCTGCATTATGGCACAGGAGAACTCATGTGAAATGCACTTTCCCCCCACAGATAAAACCATTAAAGTTCTTTGGGCACGAAGGTGGTGTTGTAACTTCTAAAATAGATTCTACCACGTCCTCACCCAATTTTCTCTCGTCGCCAGAATAATTTATCTGAAATATTCCAAATGAAGCACAGGAATCACTCAACAGAGAATTAAAAAGGAGGTGAATTTGGAAGCCCCTGTCTGTAATTATTCTAAGACTTACACAGTTCTGCAGTTTCAATCTGACACTCTCCCCTCAGCAGTAATGAAGTTTCTTGAATTCTCAGCAAGCGAGCAAAAAAACATCGGAGGCTTGACTTCAATATCTCTTAGCAAAATATTTTTTTCTCTTTAAAGAGAACAGCAACAAAGAAATCTGTCCTTAGGAGAGCAAACTTGGAGTATGGGATACACTCTGGGAGGGTATTGATATGGATTAAGGTATTTCTGGCAGGCAGAATAAATCCATAATCTTAATCCTGACAATATTTTTAATATTGGGTTTATTTTCTATAGACGAGTGTGGAGGGTTTTATGGTACAGAATTATGACAGCGGACAAAACTTGTTTTCTAGTATTTAATAGCTCCATTTAATAGAGGCCAAATTTTGTAGCCAAGGACTGAAAAATGTTTGCAGGGTTTTGCCATATCATAATCTCTTGGCACACCTAATGCATGTTGAAGTTGTGAGGGTTCATGACAAAAGGTGAGCCTAGCAGCAGAATTTCTGAGGCAGCAAATGTTTTCCCTAATTTTATCTGCTGAGAGGCATCGCTTTCACCCTTGGCAAGTCAGGGAAAAAAAAAAAGAGTGCATTTATTTCTGATGGGAAAAGGTGAAAGAGTGGAAGTGGCAGCTCCATCTTTCCTTTTCCCTGCAGTAACTTGCATTTTCTTGCTGCTTGTCCCTCCCTGCAGCCAAACTCTCCCCTCCACCTCATCCCTGTCCCCTGAGCACCCTTATCCTCCTTTAACTTTTCACATGTTCCCTGAACTGAAATTTCCCTCCAATAACACATGTGAGACACAGGGGATAAGATAAGACTTGCAATATATCTGTCTCATTTCTTTCCTTCCAGTGGAGATAAAGAGATACAGCTGAATTCTTTCCTCACTCCCATATCAGCAAAAAACAAGAAAATCTTGGAAAAAAAATAAATCCCTTTTGAAGAGGTTGTTGGTTGTTAGAGGATTGCTGCAGCTTTGATGAAGCTGGAAAGACAGAGAAAATATCTCCATGAAAATAAAATCAGAAAAACAAAGTTTCTGAGGTTGTAGTTTTCCTCGTTAGGATCATAAAAAATGAGTTACTTCCTTGGAGACAGCAAAGAGAAGGAAATTCCTTTGTCAGAAAGGAGGAAAAGGAGAGGAGATCTGGTACCTGCTTCCTGAGAGCTGCTTATCAGCTGAAGAAGGGACCTGACACTAAATTAAGGGTAACCTCAGGCAAAAACTCCCAGAATTAATTCGGGTACCCCTGCCACAATACAAATTCACCACAGCTCTCTTGGACAAAGGCAGGAGATCTTACAAGGGCCTTGTTAAAATCCAGGCACTGGAAATTATGGAGAAAATTCAGGAAACAACTAAAGCCCTGTTTTCTCTTTTCCTGTCTCCCTTCATGCAGCAATGTGTAAGGGTTAAGATTTTTAATCAGATTATGATGATTAATAATAATAATAATAATAATAATAATATTAATAATTTGCAAATCTGCCCCACAAAAGCAGAAATACAAATAGAAAGCTCTGCCCACACCTCTGGTTAAAACTAAAGTTCTCATGCTGAGGAATGGCTGTTTCACCAGGGCAATAAATAAATTATAAATAAAACATAAAATAATAAAAAATATGAGTGCATGGTAAAAACAGAAAGGGAAAAAAACAGATAAATTCTAAAGCAATACTAATTAGTTAAATAAGGATTCCTGATGAGCAAATCCACTGCCTTGCCAGGCTGGTGTTAGAATTAGGAAGGCATTAATGATATATTTTGCTAAGTTGATGATCTCTCCTTGCTGGATTTCTGCTGGCAGCAGACAAATTTCAAACATTATGATTATTTTTAAAGCTCTTCAGGAATCAAGTGCAAGATATTAGAGGAGCTTGGTTAGATGATGGATCTGATGAGCTGAGACTCCCATGGAATTCAGGAAAGACTTTCCCAAGCTGTGGCTACACCAGAACTACCTACAGGCTCAGAAATCCCATTTTTAGCTAAACCTTGTCCCATCTTGCTCTCTTTAATAAGACAATTCTGATTTTTAGTATCTGTGCTTCTCCCCATTGCTGAATTCTTATCTATTACCATCGGAGCTATGGAAAAGAGGTGAAAAATCCTGTCTCCCCCTCAAATTTTGGGGTTTTTGTCTCTGTTTTCTACCATGAAAGCACCACTGAATATTTTGAGCAACTGCACTATTTCAGCTCCAGTCACACAGCATTTTGGATTATGCAGGCAAAGGAGTGATTTATTTCAGCATCGTTTAGGAGCATTAGGTATGCCAAGAGATTATGATATGCCAAAAAGCTGCAAACATTCAGTACAAAAACAAAATCCGTGGTGCTGCTGCTGGAAGTCAGGTTAAATATAGAAACCAGGTTTGGTGGGAAAAAAGCACCCAGCCAGAAAAATGAGTGCAATGTTTGCCTGCTCCATGCAGAGGCACAGGTGCCACGAGGAGAATTGTTCCAGCAGATCAAAAGAAAACCCAGTTCTTGGAGGGTCATGAGGTTTCATAGGTTGAAACACCCATCAAGGATTTAACAATTGCATTTTGGTTCAATATGGAGCCGTTGTCGCTGATTTACTCTTAATGAAAAACGTGGTGAATCTCATGGATAATTTGTAAGGTCTGACTCCTGGATCAGTATCAGCTCCCAGCCACTCAGTTATCACCAGCTCTGGAGGCCAAACCTCTCATTCTTCATCATTTGGTTGACGTTTTAGCAAATTAATTATCTCTTTTAATCTTGGAAAAATCAACAGCACAAAAAATCTCTTCCTTTACCCATGTTTGATGTGGAGCTCGTAAATCGATGCTCCACAAGATCTCAGCTTCACCCTTCCCAGCTTTTAACCCTCTTACATTTCTAACACTCTTCTTCAGTGAGATTCCTTGATTTCTGGAGTTCAGGGTTCCCTCTCCAGTGTTTTCAGCAGCTGCTGGTTTGATAGTGGGTATAATGGATGCTAATTTTACCGTGAGCACGAAATTTCCAGTTTGAGCTGCCTGTGAATCACTGGCACTCCAAAACTCAAAATGCTCATGGCTCTTGCACCTCACAGACCTCTGGCAGCTCGTGCTGGCTGCCCATTTTTCTTGGGAGCATTCATGGGGAAAGGAATTTTATGTTCACTAAAGCCCCCGATGGCGAAAAATAAAACACAACCCCCATGAGAGGTCGAGGGGGCAGCGAAAAAAAGTCCTGACACCATCATCCTTTGGAAAGATCCCCGTGTGAGTTGTAAATACAGGCTCTGTTTCTCTGCATCTCCCAAGCTCACGATTCACAGGCTGCTCGGAAATTGGGTAAGTGTATTTTTTATTTTTTTAAATTTTTTTTTAATTTTTTTTTTTTTCTCTTACCCAAACTTGAGTAACCGCTTTTAAATGTATGGTTGGAAAATCTGGCTTGCACAGCAGACCTCACAGTCATTCTCCCAGTGAAATTCAATCCTCTTGGTTTATTTCATTTTACCTAAGACACCACTGAAGGAAAAATGGGTTTGGAGTAGATAAATCTCTTTCCATCCATGTCTATAGTTTTTTCAACAGAAAATCTTGAGGTTTTATTTTTTTCCCCCCTTCAGCTGTAATTCAGAGGCTGTTTTCTCTTCCCTGTTTCCCACTGAATGCAAGGAAAAAGCCCCTTGTGAGGAGCAGGTCCCTAGGCATGCCATTTCCTTCGGCTCTCATTGGGTGTCTTTGCTCGCTGTGTTTGATAAGCGATCCAGACAGCCAGGAATGATTTCCTGCAAGCCTCCCTTTGCCCTCGTGCTGGGATTACAATCTGGGAGGTTTTTCAACAAGCACTCTCAGCCCCCATTTTTAACCAGGCTTCCACCCAGATAGGCCAAGAAAAAGTTGTAAAGTCAGAAGGAACGCTGACATCGGTTCTGTGACTCAGAACAGAGCAGAGGTTGTCTCCCTTCCATTTTCTGCAAACTCCCCCTTTTTTCTTTTTTTTTTTTTTTTTGTTGACCACACACAAATGGTTCTAATCAGCTTCCAAAAGGCTCTTGTTGGCATTTTAACATGTTTGCTCTTTACATTCTTCTCTACATCCTCCTTTCCCTTCTCATCCGAAAGCAGAGAGGATGTTGAAAAAACGGACAATTTTTTTTTTTTTTTCTTTTCTGTTCTTTCTTCCTTTTTTCTTTTTTTCTTTTCCCTGAGCAATTTCGGTTTTCCATTAGCTGAACACTTCTATTGAAGGGTGTTGTGCAACGAGAGCCCAACGGATATGGAAACCTCTTTATTATGCTTGGAATGTCAGCTTGGACATTTGTTTGAGTTGGACCATGCGAGGCACGGCCGTGGCAAGAACAAGGCAGGAGTTTGCTCCTTTAATGACCCTTCCTCTGCTAATGGGACTCAGGCTGTCAGGCTGATTCATGTTCCTCCCTCACAGGTGAATCCAGGTGCTTGTCCATCCTGCTGGGAGCTCACAATGCCCCTGTCAATCAATTACCCAAGAGGGATAATTGGCGATGCCTCTTCCAATGGAGAATCCTTCAATCTCACCACAGAGGAAGCTGTTAAAGGCCTTTTTCCCCTCTGACAGCTCTGAGCTGTCGAGGACATCGAGAAGAGTTCAGAGTTCCTCAGGAAAGAGAAAAAGATAGATGGTTGTTGGCGTGAGGGCTGTCGTGGCTTCCCTCAGAGCTTGCTGAGGAATAGAAAGCAAGAAAAAGAAGAGGATGTAATGTCCAGTGACTGAGCACACGTGTCTCTTCCAAAAAGATTTGCTTCTCTGCTACAATATTGACAGTGAAATATATTCCTTTATATAAACAAAAATAACCCCCAAAAAATAAGCCTTTGGCATAGGCCAGTAAAATCACACATTCTGAACAGGGCCAGGTCAAGATGGAAAAATACTCAGTCTATTTTTCCTAAAATCTGCCATATTTCTTCACTCTCCTTCTCCTTTTTTTTTTCCTCTCTTCTTTCATCTCCCTGGCATGAATATGTCAGCAAAATGCTTGGATTTTTCAGGTGTGTTCCAACCCCTCCAGGTGAAAGCACTGTGGTCTTCAGTGGACTGAATTCTGTGAAGTCCACTGGGTCTTGTTTTGGCTGGAGGAACATCAAACCTTAGTAACAAACACCTCCAGAGAAAGGATTTCCAAACCCTCAGAGGCCTGGGAAGGATTTACACAGATGGTCCCCATGGGCATCGCAGTCCCTGGTTTTCTGAAATAATTTTCTGCCTCAAAGATCCTTGGTTCCAGCAAGGTTTTGATTAGACCTTACACAGGAGCTTCTACGCAAGCAGATAAAGTTCAGTCCTTAATTTACAGAATTGACCAAAACTCCAGAGAACCCTTGAAAATATTTAGAAGTTGGTCCCTGGCAGGACGGCACAGACTGATGGGACAGACAGGTAGAGAAGCTGGAGAAGTCAATGGCTCAAATCAGAGTAAATTCACAGCCTCAAATGAGGAGAAATTTTAAAAGAAAAAGAAAGAATTCCAAAATTTCAAACTTTTCTTTGCATATTTGCAATTCAAGAAGAAACTCAAACAAAAACAGTAAGGAAAGGGCAGGAAGGAGACCTCTGTCTCCTTGTTGTCTGGAGAGGTGGCTCTTTCAAGGAGAGAATAAAATGAGTTATACTCAGCCCCGTAGGCACAAATAGATAAACATTTGGCTTCTTCAGGTTATCCAAACTGGACAATGTCAAATAACCCCTTCACGACCAGGAAAATAATCAAGAAGAAAAAATTTTATGGAGTAGCATCCCCAAAAACCTGTTGATCCAATGTCCAACAGGGGTAGTTAATGATCAATTTGCAAACTGTACAAAACAAAGGGGTTGCTAAAATTAGGAGGAATTATTCCCATGCAATGAGAGCATCTGCTCTTGTGTCTTCCTGCAGGTCAGAGAAATCTGGTTTATCCTGCATGACTTTTTTTCCCTTTTCCCTCTTCCTCAGGGCCAGCTACTCAGCAACAGCAGTGTAGGGAACATGACAATATAATGATCTGTTTTCATTATTTTGAGCTAATTCTGCTTTGCTATTTTTAACTACTGTAAGTGCTCCTGCCACAGGGAATAGGTAGAAGTGTTTGGCCATTTTAGCAGACTGGAAAAGAAAGGGAATGAACTTCTGCGTGCAGTGGGATGTTACCCTTGCCAACACTTAAATGGAATGGGTTTGCCTGTGTTATTATAGGACCATAATAATGTAATTACACAGCACTAGCAGAGTGTTTTACATCTCTGCAGCAGCCTGACACTAATCTGTGCAGTGGCTAAATATTATATCCTCTTCACAGACTGGGGGAGTAAGGAGAGGAGTAAATCTCTGGGGTCATAAAGGAGATTATTGCAGCTGGGAGGAGGCAAAGAGTTCTCCCTGTAGGAGTAAAAGGCAGGCCCTAGGGATGGATGCTCTGCTGGTGTAGGCAATTGTTAAGGTGAAATATTCTCTTGACTTTTCTTTTTTTGTCTTGTCACAGATAAATCAACCTGCTTCAGGAGTTTAAGGGCTGGTACTGCCCTTCATGGTGAGTCCTGTACACTCTGCAGAACTGGGCAATTGATCACCTACCTGAGTATAATGCATTTATTCTTTCATCTCTCTGTGGAAGGACACCTGGGCAATGACAGATTTGTGGTTTACGGGGTCCCTGAGATAATTGGTTATAGGGACCACAGTGCTTGTGTCCCTCCTCTTCCACAACCCCACAGTTATTCATGACAAAGCAGAGGGCTTTATTCAGCTTTCAAGAACCTGGTTTTTGTGGTTTTTTCCTTTCATGGTCAGCATCCATTTGTCCAGCACTGTACAAAGCCTGTGGGTCAGCAAGACCTTGGCAGTTGTGATGAGACTCCTGAAAAGTCATCCTTACTCTTCACAGATTCACATCCCTTCTCCAGAATCACTCCCTGCACTCCCCAAACGCAGCCACCTTCCTCGAAAATCCTGTCTGCATTAACCTCAATCAGCCTCAGAGGCTCTGGATACATTCCCTCATCAGCATTTCCACAGCCAAATTGCAACTTCTCCTTCTTTCCTGCACGTCAACCTGCAGCAGAGTTCGCAAAATTAACTGAATGCCAGCAGCCTGGTGGAAGGGCATGGGTAGGAATTTATTCTGGCTTCACTCATGGATGAAACAGCCTCTGTGGGTCTGAAATGATTTGTCTTTTCCTCATTCCTGGAGGCCCACTCGCCTCCAGCATCCATGGAAGAGGCCATTTCTATTAATAGCTCTCAGGCCTTGCATTTCCTGCATCCAAAATGCTAATGAAAACCCCTTCCTGCTAACCCTCCAGGGGAAAAGGCAATTTCCTCTGTCTCCCCATCCCTATCTGTACATCTGGTCATCCGACCTTCTGGATGTTTCTGTCCTGTGGCAGATTTACATGAAACATCTGCTGCTTCTGGTAGGGGCAGGTATTTTCCAGGGAAAGCTGCAGGCTGACTCAGGACAATGAGGGCTTCTCCCTGCCCAGATGACTCTTCCCGTTCTCTGGAAGGGAAATAGCAATCAGACCTTTTGCCCTGCTTGACTTCTTTTCCTGCTGCCTCTGCCCGAGCCAGGTTTCCTCTGGGGTCTGCTCCCTGAAATCCTTCATCCTGCGTAATTAGAGCTCCATCCTGATGCTGAGGGCGGCTCTGACAGCTCAAAGGATGGGAGCTGGGGATTTGGGTCTCTGCAGATGTTGATATGGGATCACTTGGAAAGGATAAATGTGTGAGATATGTCCTGTGCATGCTCAGCTCCTCATGAGCAGAGCTGTTTTCTGTGGTGGCTTCGCTCTATTCCTTTGTCATAGAAATTTTCTTGGCATGGGAGACAGGTATTGATCCATCCCCTTCTCCACGCAGCGGACACAGAGCTACAGAGCACAGACTCCAGCATTTTCCTAGGAGTTGGACTGTTGGACACATCCCAGTGCAAGCCAGGGGCTGTGCCACCAGCACTGCCCAAGTCAAACATCCACACTCTCAATGCAGACGGGCTTTCATCTTATTTTGACCCCAAAGGAGGTTTGTAGAGCTTGTTCAGGTGATGCAAGAGTTAACCTTCCCTCTGCTCTGTCTCCTGTCCCTGTCCCAGGCTCTCTGTGCTTCCTGGAGTGACTGCCACATCTCCGTGACCCCTTCAGAGGGAAGCACAGAGCTCAGGATAAATCCTCCCCACATCTCAGCCCTGAGGCCTCCCCGGCATGCTGAACCCTCCCGTTCCTGTCCTTGGCAAGAGAAGGGACCACGCTGCCTGCTGAGCCAGGCCAGTGGCTGTTCCAAGGGGAATGCCATGAAATCATGGGGAAGGGGCAATTTGCAAGTAATTTTTGGTTTCCACTCATTTAGGAAGCGGAGGGGAAGGAGGGGGTTGTGTGCTGGGACTCTGATGAAGTCTAGCACTTTTGAGGGAAATGGAACGGCAAGTTTTTTGGGGGCTACATTTCCCATTTTTTGCTAAGTTTGTGTTTTCTGCAGTGATTATGATACATGAAATGCCAGCAACATTTGGTTTCCATTCCCCTGAAGAGACATTTGTCTCCAGACTAATAAATCTGAATCTGAATGTGCAGCCTACTGAAAAAGCTGGTGCCAGCACGACCTGTTTATGTCTCCTGTGTCTCAGTTTTCCTGTTTGAGGAACAAACTTTCTGTTATGAGGTTTTGCAGGGTTTAAAAATGACAAGTTTTGGATCTGTTAGGGGATCCAAATCTGTGCACCCACTGAACTAGATAAAAAAAGGACGTGCAAGGAATGATTTCTTGTGTAAAAGGAAGTATTTTTATGGAGGGTCTGTCTCCAGGATGGTTTGGATGGTTTTGCCTCAGTGAAGTGTTGGCTGCTGAACTCTTTCCTCCTGACAAGAAATACCTCGACAGCAGCTAATTAAATATTGTGATTTCATCTGGCGCCTTTATTTACAGCGGGGCATTATCTTTAACAGCATCTATTTATAATGATCTCCACGAGATAATAAACAGTGCTATCCTATTAACAGGGACCTCAGGGTTCAGCCAGCAGCAGGAGGAGCCTGCCAAAAGAGCTAGGTGGCCTTCTGTGCAGCCCAGAGCACAGCTGATGCTGGGGTTTATGTCCCTATATTGCTGTGTTCCTGTTCAAATAAACATGCATTAAAGGTGCGAAGAGAAGTTCAGCGATGTGAGCGCAGCCCTGGGAGCACTTGGGGCGCTCCCAAAGGGGCATGGCACCACCAACCTTTTCCCAGCAGGCAGCTCCAGAAGAGTAAAGCAAAAAAACTTGGATTTTTAATGAGAAAAATGATCTTATTTCCCTGAGAAATCTCTCCTCTCCTGGAGACATCCAACGGGGAGGAAGCAGAGTCCTTCACCTTCCCCATCCTAAATCTGGGAGGGTTTGGCATTGAGGAAGCTGAGGATGAGCTCTGCCCCATCACAAGTGTGGGGGCCAGCGCCCATCTCCACACAAAGTCTCTTCCAAATTATAAAACAATAAACAGGATGCATTTCTGCTGATCTATGGCCCACCTGGGATAAGGAAATTCCCCACCTCCACACCAATGGTTCGCTGTGAGTGCTGCCACATTTTGGAGGCCAGACAGAGGCAACACCAGTGAGGGGTAACTGGTTTGGCTGTGATTCCCATGCTTTTGGGGCTGGGAGGTGCTTTGTGTACTCCCTGCCCTGTTTCCTGCCTTCCCTGGTGCTGGGTCCTCCACCTCAGCCAAAAGGGAGTTTTGGAAGCGGATCCAGCCCCTGGAGCAGCTCCTGTGTTGGATGGAGTCAGGGCTGGAACCCTTGGAGAGGCAGACAGCGATCCCTGTGTCAACCCCAGCAGAGGATTCCCCACACAAACAAATCCCTTTTCATGCAAAACCTGCCCAGGAAACTCAGTGCCCCCCACCAGGGAAAAGCCCATCCTGTTCCAGTGCCCATCCCACCAGAAATCTTTCCGCTGCTTTCATCCCATTATTTATGGCTGTGTTCCGTGTGCCCTGGAGGAGATGGTTTTACCCAACATCTTCCATTTTCTAAGCCAAAGCAGCCTCTGTCAATGCCTCCTGTCACTGCTGGGCTCTGTGAGTGTTGTACTGGACACCACCACCGTGGCCATGAGCAGTAATTATGTGCCTGCATTGCTTCAGGTGGTGTTTTAATTACAGCCCTAATTCAGCCACAGGCGAGCACTTTGGATCTGCTGCTTTGTGGAGCCAGGGAGTCCAAACTTTCAGGAGACCTTGCTGTATCACACAGCACCTTTTGTACAGCACCATCCTTAATGTCAGGGCCATCTGGGGAGCAAGAACAAACATCCTGCTGAAAGGCAGCTCCTGCTGGAAATGGTTAGAAATTTCCAGCCTGAATTTCCAAGCGGATGGTTCATCCTGAGGTGGCAGCGAGGGTCACGAGAGGACAGAGCAGCCGGGGAGGACATGGCAGATGTAGGGCCCAGGAAGGCTTGTGTCCTGTGTTCCTTCTCACAGATAACAGGGGAGCATTATCTGCACTGAAAAATAAATTCTGCTTTGGAGAAATATTCAGAGAGCTCCTGTGCATGCTCCTGGGACTGTCTGCTGGGATTTACAGCGGTGCTTAGCTGGATCTGCACCACCATGGGACTCCTCTTCGAGGAGGAATGAAAAGGTCTAAATGCCCACTTAGAAGATAAATCCCAGCCTGGAAAAATCTCTGCCTAAACAGCCTGGGAGTCCTTGAAGCAGGATCTGTGGCTGGGTGTATGATGCTCAAAAACCTGTGAAATCTAGCTGCTGAAGGATGCCGTGCTTCTGGAGTAATCACTAATAAAAACTGAATTTCTGAGTACCTTCAGGTCCTGATGACACCTTTTCTCACGAGGATGTGTATGAAAATTAATACATCACATATTAATCCCAGTTTCCAAACTCCTTTTTCTCTACAGTGGAAATATATTGGGGGAAAAAAGGGAAAAGCCTCACTTCTCAGTTCCAAACATCAACAAAAACTGAGCGGGGAAGGGTGGTCAGCTCAGGCACATCATCCCAGAGAGAGCTGGAGTGTGTGGGGAAATGTGCTCCCCTTCTGAGGGCTTCAGACTGCTCCTGAGGAACCCGTGGAACACGAGATGTTCAGATAAGAGCTCTTTAGCAGGGGCTTGGGGGGGGATTTATGACCCTGGAGACTTCACCGAGCCTTTCCATAGGTTTCCCTGCAGTTCACAGAACAGAGGAGCTCTAATTCACAGCCCGGCACTAAAAACTTGGACTTCCCTCAAAGAAAATGGAGGGGAGAAAAAAAGATATCAAAGGGATCAAAACTCTGTTTGCCTTAACATCAGAGATCAATGGTGGCAAGGGCCTCTAAAGAAAAAAAGGCTGCAATTTTTCCTCTTGCCAGTGTCCAACCTGCAAAAATTAATGTGTCAACAACTCCAAGAAAATATTGTCCCCATGACCTTCCCATTCCTCCTCAATTGGAGGCTGCTGCTCATCATAAAAATGTTTTCTCTTGGTTTTTCACAAGATAGATTTGTAGGAAAAGCCATTACGTTAATACAGCATTAATTGATTTTCTGCACTGAATTACCCATGGAAGAAATCTTTATTCCGGGGCTAAAAAGATCTAAACCCCCCTTACAAAACTTCTGTCCTCTGCTGAAATCTCAACCCTTTTGCTCCATAGTTTGAATTATTAATTCTTTTTGGGGTGGGAGGTAAGTTTATAAAGTGGCTGAAAGGATACTTTTCATCTCCTAGCCAGTGGTATCTATTTATTTATTTTATTTTTTTTAAATGAGACTCCAGCTGAAGACTAACACTTGACTTTAGCAACTGCTGAGGGAAACTTATTAACAGGGTGATATATAGGATCTTTTTACTTCACAGATGGGCTCTCTCCAGTTCAAAAGAAAACGAGGTCTCAAGTAGCCTGTTCTTTACAAAAATAATAAAGTTTGACTTCAGGACAATGGTATGTGCCCTCAGGGCCACTTCCCAGATCACGAGGGGGTTTGGGAGAGGCAAAAGATGTGCCCTGAATGCACGGGTGAGCTCCTTGCACAGCCCTTCCTCCACAACACTGCCAGGCAGGTCTGGCAAAAACACAGGGGAGCTGCTCAAAAACACAGGGGAGCTGCTCAAAACCACAGAGATCTGCTCAAAACCACAGAGATCTGCTCAAAACCACAGAAATCTGCTCAAAAACACAGAGATCTGTTCAAAAATGCAGAGATCTGCTCAAAAAACACAGAGATCTGCTCAAAAACACAGGAGATCTGCTCAAGAACACAGAGATCTGCTCAAAAACACAGGAGATCTGCTCAAAAATGCAGAGATCTGCCCAAGAACACTGAAGATATGCCCAAAAACACAGAGATCTGCTCAAAAACACAGGGGAGCTGCTCAAAAATGCAGAGATCTGCTCAAAATCACAGAGATCTGCTCAAAACCACAGAGATCTGCTCAAAACCACAGCAGCTGCTGGTATTTGGCCATCATTCCCACAGGGCATAAATCCTCACTCTCAGGAATTCGTTGTATTCTGATCTAACTTAGATACTTCACATCTGCATTCCCCTGCACTGTAAAAAATTTTGGAGTTTTAAAGCTTCACCCCCAAATTGCCAGGTCGCTCAGCAGATGGCTGTGGGGCAAAGTGTAAAGGATATTAGGGAAAATTTCTTCATGGAAAGGGTTGTCCAGCCCTGACAGGGTCAGAGTCCCCGTCCCTGGAGGGATTCAAAAGCCACGTGGATGTGGCACTTGGGGACATGGTTGGACTCAGTGACCCATTTCCAGCCTAAATGATTCAATGTTTCTAACATTTTATTATTTTTATTCCTTAATTTTAATTTTATTCAGGCCAAAGGTGTTGATCCCTCAATTCCCAGCCTGCAGCCTGTGGGGCTGGAGGATTTGGATGTTTATGGAAAGGTGTCAGGCTGTTCTTTGGGAAGGGGACACACTTTGCCATCCTTCACTGGTTATGGCTGTTGACAGGGAGCAAATCCAAAATTCAACATTCCTGCTCCAGGATAATAACACTGTCCATTAATGATGGACTTATAAACACTTAATAAAGGCTATGTTTATTTATATGCATGAAACTGCCTTTTTAATAAATGGCAAATCATTTTTATAGAGACCAGAAGTTGCTCACAGCCCAGGTTTATAACCAGCTATAAACCCTCGGATTGATGTGTTTTAACTGATGTTTGACACATTCTAGTCATGTTGGCAATTTTCTTGTAAAAATCTCCTAAATATTTATTTTCCATTTAGAAGTCATTTAGAAGGGGAAGCATTACTCTAAAATAGGGCTGTTGCATACACATTTAGGATGCCCGAATAATTTGTTTATTTGCTCTCAGTCCTCATTTCTAAATGAACCGGCACTTTTTTTTCTTTATTCATTTTATATTTATTATTTTTTGTCTTTTAGGGACAGAGTGCAAAAAGATGAACGCAACATTTAAGGTCTGGATTGTGTGGTTTTGTGCCAGTATCGTTGGTTATGGATGTGCAAGTTTTTACCCCTATCAAAGTAGCCCTTAACGTGCTGTGACCAGTGCACAGGGAAACAGAAATTCCTTTAATCCCCCCAGTTAGCACCAGTTCAAGCTCCAGTTCAAGCTCCAGTTCACCTCACACCAGCTCAGCATCTCCTTCCCATCCTCTGCCAACCCAGAGCTGCTTTGGCTGTGTCTGTGCAGCTCATTCCTCCCCATTTCCATGGATAATCCCTGCAGGTATCACTGCCTCCACGGAATCCTCATCCCATTTTAGCTGCCCTGCTGTCCTGGCCAGTCTTTCCCATCTGGCAGCCACTAGGATGTTTCCATCTGGCCCCTCCCAAGCAATTTTCCACCTTCGTGTAGCATTTTAGGATACTTAACCACACAGTTCCAGGGAAATCTGTTCTAGCAGACTCCCCAAGGGCTGCCTTTCACTTCTCTTCCCTCTCCCTGGCTGCTGAGATGGACCTTACAGGGAACATCCCCCAGTGCAGGAGGGACATGGTGGGATGGACCTGGAAGGTAGACTCTGCCTCTTGCCAGCAGCTGTATGAAAGCACTGGCTCAGCCTCTTTGCCACCCTTTCTGCCTCAAAATAGAGGGATGGGACACGTTTTGATGGCCAGAAAAGCCTTTTCTCCCTTCTATCCCCTCCCCATGGAGAGGAGGGAAAAAATTGGCAAGAAAATAGGACAAAAATAAAGGAACATGGCAAGAAAAAGGGAGAGGAGTGTGGCTAAATCTCAGAACGCAAATCAATCAAAAAGTTCCTGTCCAGTTCTGGGAATAAGACAGAGAAGGGGAATTTCCACTGAATTTAATCCTCCTTTGCGAAGATCCCAAAGTCTCCAGTGGCTTTCTCAAATGGTTCCATTTCTGAAGGGTTTTGAAAAATGCCAGGGACACAAACAAGCAATGAGTGATTTTCTTGTGCTACTCTCCTCCTGTGGGTAATGCTAGGAATCCTCCCGCTCCCATCCTGTACTCTTCCAGGGAATTTAATCTGTTCCAGGAAATTTAATCTGTCCCTCTCTAGGCACAATCCAAATTTCAATTCCTCAAGAAAATTTGAAGCGCTCAGGCTGCCTGGTGGACTCCTCTGACTGCAATGATCTCAAAGATGAGGCAGAGAGAGACAATTATTTTCAGGAAAACACAACTTTTAAATATAATCATTTATTTTAATTTTTTTTTAAAATGAAACCTCGCATTCGTCATAAATTATTTTTTTCACCCAGTGTGGATCTCAAATATATCCATGGAGACACAGCTGAGAATGGATAGCAGGTATTGGGAAGGACACGGCAACAGCAGGGTGTGGGTTTGGCAATGAGGGTTTTTCGGGATGAGGATGGAAATGTGTGTTAAGATGCTGGAGCCATCTGGGGGGTTGGAACAGCACAATAAAGCAACACGTATCCTCAGCGTGCACAGCAGGACATTTTCAGGGAGGTTTTGAAAGGTTTCTGCAGAGCTCTTGAAACTACTTCTCATTTAACCCTGCCAAGAGAGCCTACACCCTCACGAACCTCTGATTTTACACTGCCCCTGTGGAAGTCAGCGGTAATTTTTTTCTCACTTGCAGTGGAGTTCATGACTCCATAACTACACAGGGCTCGGAATTACAGAAAGAGCAGTTTCAATAAAATGCTTAAAATACATTTTCTGGGCTTGTCAAGGCTATAATCTTGGTGTCCTCCAGAGCTGTAAGTGGTTACAAAATCGAAGGAATTTACCCAACCGAATCTGACCTCTTGTAAGTCTCCAGTGGGTACAGGGTAGGGTGCAAACACCACATGTGAAAGAAATTGAGGTATTTTAGTGTGTGCAGCTTGTTCTTAAACTTCTGAAAATTATCAGTGCTATGAAAAGCTCTTTGTGACCACCACAGTCCAAGTGAGAAGTTGACTCTTCGTGAATTATTTAGCCTCAAACTAATAATAACAATAACAATAAAAATAAACCTAAAAATGAAAATGGCTGCTAAGCTCTGTAATCAATTCTTCCCTCATTGTAAATCTTGTGTGGTCTCATTTCTGCTCAGCCTCAAAACAGGAAATGTTGTTTTCAAAGGAATGGTTACAAGGGAACTCTTTGTTATTTGTCCGTGAAACGCTTCACACAACGCAGCTTTAATCCTGGATTAAGTAGGTGCTGCTGCAGCACAGGAATTAATTGCATCACGTGGGGGAGCATTATTATTGATGAGCAGAACGACAGCAGGAATAACAATATTAGTTAAGGATTATTAAGTAGGAGAGCTTCACCTTGGAAGGAGTTGCTCAGGAAATCAGGCTGTGGTGGCTTCTGAGCTGTTGCAGGCTCCAAAAAAAGAAGAAGAAATGTCCAGAGGTTTCATGAATGCAGAGCGACTGCCGTTCCTGCTTCTCTTAAAATCAGAGTCACAGAACTGTTTGGGTTGGAAGAGACCTTAAAGATCCCCCAGTTCCACACCCTGCCATGGACACAGACACCTTCCACTATCCCAGGTGGCTCCAAGCCCTGTCCAACCTGGCCTTGGACACTTCCAGGGATGAGGCAGCCACAGCTTCTCTGGGCAAGATTCTCTCCTGGGATTTTACTTATAGGTTTTCCTTGCTCCCAGCGCATTCTGGAGAAAACAAATCTGTAGTGGCTGCTTGTCCCGGTGTCAACGAGATTTTCATTGGAAGGACAAATTTGCATGGGAAATGCCTGGCCCAGACAGGATGGGAGAGCCCAGGAGCTGAGCTTGCCTCTGTAATCCTCTTCTAAATCTGGGAAAGGGGTGTTCGAGGCTTCTCCCGGTGGAACTTTAAATATTTGAATCTCTTTCCCTAATAAACTGCTTTCCTAATAAACTGCTACCATATGTAAATGGAAACGTTTTGCTGACTCTCAGTCCCACCCAGAGCTGCTCACTGGGGTGCTGCTACCCTTGTACACGGCACATACAGCACTATAAAAAGTAGCAGACTGTGTCCCTTTAATAAATTACACCATAAATTTTACAGACTTTACCCCAGTGACTTTTTAAATCTTACTTTGGTTATGCAACATCATCTTGCAATAGGAAACATCCTTCAAGTGTTTAGGTTAGAGGAGCAGAATCTAATCCACTCAGGTTATTGTAGAGCATAATAAATAAATAAAATGTACCTTCTCTTCAGGATGAAATATGACACGGACAAAAGGGAGACAAGCAGCTTTGATAGCTGATGATAAGGGTCAGTATTTCATTTTCATTTCATTCAGCATCTGGTTTTTGTCCTAAAAATCTAATATCTATGACACTGACAAATTTTCTTAAAATACGTGAAATGCTGGAAAAGTTGTTTTGCCCTAAAATCTTTTTGTCCAAGAATTACGAAGGAAAAAGGATCAGGTTGTTTCAATAGTGATACAAAACTCCCACCCGGAAACTTCCAGTAAATGTCAGTGCCCAAGACTTGAAGATGAGAAATGAAAACCTTCAGACCCAAATGACCACCACTGAAGGTCTTTTTTCTGTCTCCTTTTAGTGACGTAGTTGGTGACTATCAACCAAAAATCGAACAGTTTCTCCTGCCAATATGGTGATAAAATCTGGGGGCTCTGGATAAACCCATTCTGCCTTGTTCAAGTGTCCACAGTGGTACTGGAAAGCCTCAGCCTCCACCATGGAGAAAGAGGCATTTGTGCTGGCTCCAGAGGCAGCTGGAAAACTCATCAGCCTCTGGAAACTCATGGAAACCAAAGCACTGCACTGAGAGGAATAATCATCACAGTAAAAATGATTGGCAGATCCAGAGCAGCGTTAACAACGGGGTTTATAAACAGTGGAGGTCAAATCTGAACCTGAGAAAAGGTTGCCCCATGAAGACCAATCCTGAATTTGGCCACGGCTCTTGAGCTTTGGAGAGGGAAGCACAAGGTCCTCAGCCATTCAGGAGTGAACACCACTGTTTCTGTGTCTTCCAACCCAGTCCTGTTTTCCATCCTGCTGCAGCTTCACAGTCAAGGTTTCTGGGCACGTGTCCCAAGACAAGGGGATGCTAATTCTTATTTAGGATTGGAAGGCGGGAGGAAAAGCTGGTTGTTAAACACCACTGCCCACACAAATCCACATGTGTGAGTTCCTCCCCACTGTGATCATGGCACCACCACAGCCTTCCAGGGTTGTTCCATGTTTTTTGTAGGTTTTGACCATTATCAACAATATTATTTATAAAATGATGTCATTGCCAAGGGGTTTTCCTGTGATTTAATGAACACAGTTCAGCAATTTTTTTTTTTTTTGCCAACAAGAAATGAAGAGTGAAAGGTTTGCTTTAGGAAGATGCAACACCTGAGTGTCAGCAGAGGACATGTCAAGGTTGCTTCAGCAATAAAATCCGAGAACCACAAACAAATCAAGAGAAACCCTTGAGAAGTCAGGAAAACTGGAGAATTTGCCATTAGTGGGGAATGGAGAAGCACGGAAATGAGGGGGACATTGAAAAGGGGCCACGTGTCCCATGTGGCTGCAGCATGGCTGAGCCCTGCCTGTTCCCAGCCAGCACACAAAGGGACCATCCAAACTGGCTCTGAAGATCCTACAAAGAGAAGTAGAAGAGCTGGGATGGAAAAGGGATCCTCAGAACCTCCATGGATGGCACAGTTCACTGCTTACACACCAAAACTGTGAGTGGTGCTGAGGTAAACCCAGCTTAAACCAGATCTGTGTTCTGAAGAGCTCTCAGGCTTTTAGCAATGACCCCGGGGGACTTTTTGCTTTGCTTCAGCGAAGAGGCCTCACCTGGGGCTGTAAATGTGGCCCTTGACATGATGAACACTTTCTCCTGATTTGGGAGGATCCATTAATTTCATAAATTTTTGTTTGCCTTGAGAGTGAGCTCAGGGCTCCCTTTGAGTCCCGCCCTGGGCTTGAGTGTCCTCTCTGTGCGCTGCACACAGTAGTTGGACATGGTCTGGAGACCTCTGGAGTTGTTATTTTTCATCAGGAAGATGGCTTTTAGCTGCAGGGGTAAACCTCACTCCATGCTGGGCAAATGTTGGGTGGAAAAATATTTCACAATAGGAAACAAGTTGGAATAAGTCAGAAAAGAGGAAGTCAACCAATCCACGGTGCTGTTTGGGATTGGTGTAATATTTCAAAGTTCCCTGTTTTGAAATTATTAGACCACCAAAAAAGTGAAAGGCTGCCAAAAATTACTGTAAAAGGTAATAATTGTTAATAACTTGGCATCTGCTTGCTCATTTGAGCTGCATGGGTTTGGCATTCATTAAAGACAACATTGTAAGCAAATAAAAGAGCAACTGCCTGGCACATAACATTTTTAACCACATCATAACTAAATATTAAATGTGAGGTTTTAATTCAATTTATAGTTTAAATAAGGAACTTTGCAGTAACTTTAAGAAAAGGGAAAAAAACAAGAGTCAACCCCATAAACAGTGAGTCATAAGAAGATTTTAAAGAAATAATTGCAGTGTCCTTGACCTTGAAATGATCCTTTTTCTGAATTAGCACAGGAATTTAATTAAAGCTTCAAAAAAAGCTTTCATTTTAGATTTGAGTTACCAAATATTTAGAGATCCAGTGCCCAGGCAAGCCAATGGAAACATTCCTGCTCATTTCAGTGAGCTTTGGACCAGGCCCCGCACAGCTTTGGGTATCTCATTTCACAGGATGGACCCAAGGTCACCGCGGGAGAAAACGTTCTCCCTTAACCCAACGTTATCTGAGGTCGCACATCCCAGGGATCCCAGAGCAGCTGCACAGCATGGGCAGGGCAGGGAGGAGCCACCTTTGTGCCTTGCCATCGCTCTGCAGTCGTTTCAGGTGGTTACATAAAGCTCTGAGGTCTCTCTCTGTCCTTCCCAGCAGCTGAGACCGTTCTGACCCATTTAGAAGGTCGCTAAATCGCTGCCCTCACCCACTGCCAGAGGTGCAGCACGTTCCTGCCAGCCTCTGTCTCCCTTCTTTTTTCCTGCAGCAGAGCTGCAGGAGTTACAGCTCCAGCGTGTTAGAGACTCATCCAAAGGTCACTGAAGTCAGGGGACACCTTTTCTATTGACTTCAGTGGGCTTCAGACCAGGTTCTTACTCACCACTAACAAGTCAGCATTTACCAGAAGTGATATCCAGCAATTTCCTGTTCCCAGTGTAGGGTAAGTGGTGATAGCTGGGGTGTCATCCAGTGGTTACATTTGGTGCTTCTGACCTCTAAATGAGCTTGTCTATCCCATTCCTGCGTATCCAGGGCTCTGTGCTTCATGACTCGGGATGCAGGAGGGAGGGGAGCAGGCTGAGGGAGCGCAGCTTTCCTTACTCCGCTCCTTCTTGTCCTGATCCCAAGCAGAAGATAATTTTTATGGGTCTGGAAATTAAAAAAAAAAAAATTTTTAAAAACTGTCGTTCTAAGGTGCTGGTGAAATTCCTGCCCTCTTTCTTAAGTCAGGTTCACAATGGAGAGGGTGACAATTTTGCTTGAGTCAGGAGAAAATAAGGACAAACTGGAAAAGAAGCCCTCAGTCCCGGCACACAGTCAACAGTGTCATCTTTCAAAAGAAAGTTCTGCATGCTCAGAAGGATCAATCTCTTCTTATTTTGGTTCAACAGAGGCTTGGTTTATTACACAGCTTTTGTTTTTATTAGTGCAATGCACTAAACTGTTTTCTCAAGACTTGCCAAACAGTTTAAAATGTAATACCATTAAATTTGAGGTCCTACTGGGAAAAGTAATGCAAACTTAATTAAAGTTAACCAGAGTTTTCTCTCTGTGCAGCCCCGTGTTTCTCTGTGCTGGAGTTTGCTCGTAAAGCACTTGTTTGCACAGAGCAGAGCAGTGCTCAGGCTGGAAAGGGTGATGGAACTGCCAGGGTGGGAGATGGTGAGGAGAGAAGGGAGGAACGAGCAGCAGGAATAGCTGGGGAAATAAAGAAAACCAACAGAACCGAAAGACTGTTTTCTTCCTCTGGTGTAAAATATTTCAATTTTCATCCTAAGCTTGATTGCATCCCCACAGCTTTCCTGGATGGGGTCTGGAACACAGTGTGGTGTCTCCAAGGGGGGTGAAGGCTCCAACTCCAGAAAACAGCTCCAGGGGTCAAACATTAATCTCTGCAACGTAATCTTTGCAGAGAGTTTCTGTAATATTTCTTTCGTGCCTTCTCACTGCTTCTACCTGTTTATCCCCATGTCAGCTCTGTGGGATGGCTCCTCTGCACGAGGCAGTTCCCTCTCTGCTGGCAGGAGCCTGGCAGGGATTGAGGGGTCCAAAAAGAAGGATGAGCTTTGCCTACAAGAGCTGTGACCCTGCACCCTCAATTCCTGAGCACGGGGAGGTGAAACTCTGATTGCAGCTCCACATCTCGAGTCTGAAACAAATCTTTTATCCTCACTCCTTACAAAATGTTAGATATTCTCTGGTGTCTTAGGAAAAGGATGAGAACATGGCACGTGATGTTTGGTTTGGTGCCCACGTGGGTAATTGGATATTTTGCCCATCAAATATTTTGCCCATCGAATATTTGCCTCATGGTTTGTGCTTGACACTTGTCCTGGGACTTGCTAAAACCTGGTGGGCTCCACCCCAGAGCTGCAGCATTTGAGTGGAGGATGCAAAGAAAAAAAAAGTTAAATTCATCTAGAGATTAATTTTGACCTGGAAATTGGCAGATTACACAAAAAAGTCCTCAAAATGCCATCTTTTTGGCTTGTGATGGTCAGAAGAGGCTGGAAATTTGGCAGCAGCACCAAGCCATGCAATGGGGTTAGGAGGGAAATCCAACTGACTGGTCCAAAAGTCCAGGATGCCATTCCCCACCATGGCTGGGGTGGGCTAGGGAGCAGAGATAGAAGACTCTAGGAATATGAAAGTTATTTTGCCACAGTTTTTCTGGGATTTTGCCTCATCCTGGTCCTCCATCTATTTTTAGTCTCCTGAGCAAATCTTATTTCTGCCTCAGGCACTGTAGTTCACTTTCTGTAGCCTGAATGAGTTTATCACACATAGTGTTGTGAGCAGCACTAGCAAGAAGAAAAGAAAGAAGTGGAAAGTTTCCATAATAAATACATTTTTAAAAAAGAAAATTTTTAGTAATTGTTCATATCCCTTCTCTTCATCACCAGCCTCAGGGATGAGCTTCCAGGCCCTACATCTTGCAAAGCAGCAGGTAATGATGAATGTGTACTTGGAAAGTTTAATCTTTGAGTTGTTGGATTAGAATTCTGATGCTCACGTCAGAAAAAAAAAAAATGAAGCTTTCTTATGATCGATTCGTCCAGTTAGAATTCCATTAATTTTAAATATCATATTTAAACTCTTTTTTTTGACTTAGTAGGAGTAATCAATTATTTACCTTAAGTTAGAAATATGCAGAAAATAAGCACATAGAAATGGAGGTGACGTTGAGGAATGGAATGATTCATTATGGGTTATATAATATCTTTTAATTTTTATGGAAGATTTTTTTATTGTTTCCCATTTATAGCAGATATCTGTAATAGCTCTGACCAGTAGTTTCCTGTTCATCACCATTTCTCAGATGAAATTTGGAGCTCTAAAAATGTGCAGATATTCCATTTACAGAGAGCCTGGAATGCTGTTGTGCAGAAGAAGAGCTCCACTGCGGCTGAGACTGAGATGGTTTTTTTATTGATCAGAGGAAAAATAAAATGATGTGGCCTCAGACCACTCATTCAGTCTGTCCTTTCCCTCCCAAATTATAAATTAACTCCCCTCTCCCTGAAGGTGGGGACGGAGATTGTTTTCAGGTCTGCTTGTGAATGCTTTTGAAATGAGGGTGTAAATAAGGATGAAGTCCTTATGTAGGCAGAAAATATTCTTGGATTAAATTCTGGTGGAGGAGAGAGGTACTTCATGGGACCTTCTTTTTTTTTTCCTTGCTGCCACCTCATGGAAACCTGGAGCATCAGCATTGGCAACTTGTTTTTGTTTTCCCTGCCAAAGCACTTTGACACGAGCCCTGTGGAGATCACCACATGCTCTCCCTGTGTTGATAACAGGACAAGAATAGCATTTTGGTCTTTGGAGAATTCATTTGTTCCCTAAAAGCTGCCCTGGTGGTGAAGCTCTCACTTTCCCTTCTGTCCCAGCCTGGGGAACGCCAGACGTGACCAGGCCTGGAAAGCCACACGTCCCTGTCTGCAGGGGCACTTCCTGACCAGAAACGAGCACTGGGACATCTCTTTCTTTCCACTACCCCTGGAGAACAACAATTTTTTGGGAGCAAACTACGCCTACATGGAAAGTTCCCATTTCCTCCTCAAAATAACAAAAAAAAAATTAAAAAAAAAAAAAAATCCCCAAAAATAAGGCTCTTGTCTCCTCTGTTCCACGGCTGGGCAGGTTCCCACTTGCGCGATTCCATGGCCCTCGCCTTGGCAGTCTGCCCAAAACTCCCGTCTGTTTTCCAGACAGGAAATATGAATCAAAATAACATGACATAAAAACAGTAATTAGCTTTTGTGTGTGAGGCTGCTAAGGCCTTAATGAGGAACAGGCTTGTCATAAAACTCTTGGCTACTCTCTCCCAAGCTCGCTCTCTCGCTCGCTCCCCTTTCCAGTCCATCATTTATTTTCTTGCAGGGAGAAGTGAGGAGAGAAGGAGACATTATCTGTAAATTGATCCTCCCTGCCCTTATTAAATTATCAGGGAGTCTATAAATGTTTTGGAAGTTTTTTTCCATTTGTTTTGGGCTATTTCTGTCCCACCCACAATGTTCATCTTTCCCTGTCATCTTTTGCTGCCTTTCATGATGTCTTGAGAGCTCTGGCTTGAGCAATAGCTGAGGCTTTCATGAAAGTGGGGGATCCTACAGGTCACCTGGGGCTGGCATTCTCTTCCAAGGATATTTTCTGAGTAGCTGTTCCATCAAGCAACCCAGGGCTGTTGTAGTCTCTCTGAGCATCTTTGTCCCTTTGAGCAGAGCGAAGGAAGTTGTGGAGCAGCAGGGTCACCACGAGGCCGAGGGGGATGGGCTGGTACCAAGGGTCACCTCATGCAGCAAACTCTGAGCAGAAAACTGTGATCTCACAAGGCAAATATTTAATTTCTGCAGGAAGAAGCTTCAGGTCACTGTAAACTCCTCTCAGAGCTGGCATTATGTGGCCTCAGACTGACGTGTGAAGCCAGAGCCGTGCTGCACATGCTGTGAGAGCTCAAAGGTGAGCAGAAGTGTAAACTCCTGGAATTTTCTGCATCAAGATAAGTATGCTCATGCAAAGAGCTGTGTCCCCTTCCCAGACAGATGTATTAGTGACAAGTGATATGATGTCACTTCTGTCAGAACTGAGGACCTCCAAATACCCCACCGATCCTGTCCCAAAGCATACACCCTACTTTGACACCACTTTTACTGATAAAACCATAAAAAAATCTCTTTGTGTAGACCCTAATAATTTTCCTGTCCACATCTCTGCATGTTTGTAGGCTCCCCACTGATTTTTATGAGTTGTAATTTAAAGTCCCTTTGTGGTCAGTGCATTCAGAGATGCAGAGCAGTGGTGGAAGCCACGGATTGCAACGGATTTTAGCAATGAATAGTAAAATTTCTCTAGGATCAGCCATCATCCATGCCCATAATGCCCAGCTGGTAGAAGATCTAATGGGTCTCATCAAGTGGGAGGAAGAAGAGAGGTTGTGTCCCTGCTTCCAGAGCCTCTGCTCTCATTTCCCACGTCTTTATGGGCACAGCATGGAAAAGACGTGGTAGGAGTGTTTGGAGAGACAATCCACAGTCAATCTTCTGTGGAACCAACCATGGACCCTCCTGGAAAGCTTTCTGATGGGATTTACCTCATGCCAGTGCCCTGAAAGTGATGTTTGCCAATTAATTAACATCTGTAGGAACACCTTGGCTGCTTATGGGTATTTTTCCATTGCTTGCTGCTCTAACTCACAGCTGGCAAAGCCCAGAATTGCTGCTGGAGTCAGGGAAAATAAATTCTGGGAGACCTCAGAACATGCAGCAATTTTTAACTCCAAGCGCTGCTGTCCATGATAACATCAGATTAGAGCTAGCAGGAAAAAAAACTTTTCCCTGGCAATTTTTCAATGGAAAATGCCATCCAGTTGAAATCCAGACTTCTGATCAGAGTATGTTGTTGTCAATGAAGTTTTGCTTCACTTTTTTTTTTTAAAAAAGATTTGTTTTGACTAGTTTGAAGTGTTGTGTTTGGACCTTGTTGGAGTGAAATGGCTTGATTTTCTTTCCTAAGTGTCTTTTCATAACAAAAGTGATTTAATTTTATGCTTTGAATAATGTATGTTAAAAAGGAAGGTATTTTGTTCTGATTTGGTTTTATCAGAACAGGCTATTTTATTTCATTCCAAATCATTTTTTTTAATGTGGTTGAAGAGAAAATGTGGCTTTCAAAAGTTTTTTCTCCTGATTTGGCACCAAACCAAATTTTGAAATGTCAGAATTTCAAGTGGCCTTCCAGTGAAGTACAACCCATTCCATGGCGTAAAGCAAGAAGAAAACCCACATAAAACAATCAAATTGATGTAGACATTTATTACTTGTGAGAGTTGTAAAAGCATCACATGGCTTTCTCATAAAAAGTCATAAACCCTATTTACAGTCCCTGCATTATTATTCTAGTAACTAAAACCAGGGACTCTATGAAGTGCAGGAGTGTTCAGCGAATTCTCTCCCAGCTACGTTGGAAATACAGAAAATGCTCCCTGTTTTCAGAGCAGGGGGATGGTATTTTACATGTATTTATTTATTGTGTTTACCTCTTACACTGAGAGCTTGGCCCCTACCCAAGAGGTCAAAGCTGTAACGACTTGCATTTCATGATAACAAATGCAGAAATTAAATCAGCAAAGTGCCCTCGTGTTTTGGGGAAAACTGGTGGTGTTTAGGTTACATTTCAGCATTCAAGAGGCTTAAATGCTTTAGTAGGAAAAGCTTAACCCTGTCTACAGTGGAGCATCCAACACTTAGAGCCTCGGGCAGTGTGTAGTTACAGGTGAAATTCATTTGAAATGATCATAAAGACCATAAAAAATAATTCCACGAGGTTTTGAATCAAGTACAGAAATAGAGAGGGGTAAAAAGAGATATTCAGAAAGGTTTGTTTGTTCTTCCATGTTCTGAGCTCAGTGAAATCAATGAAAAGGGCTCAGCAGCCAGGAGGGACTTGGGTTGTCCCGCGCACCAGCGCTGTTGCTATTGCAAACACATTGTCTTGGAGTGTTGTCATCCCTGGAATAAAGCTTTAGGGTGAAGCCAAAGCTTCCCTCAGAATTTCTGATGTGAACAACATCTTTATTGCCTGTAAAAACGACACTCCCCTCCTTCTTTAGGGAAAGTCCAAGGCCTCTCCAAAGCAGGATCAGCTGGAGATGTTTGAGGATTTTTGCAGGGAAGGGAAGGGAAGTCCCTCTCTTTGCGCTGGCTTTGAACCTACAAAACTTGGCCTTTTGGAATGTTATCCTCTTGTAATTTAACCACTGGTGGTTTCTTATTTGCTCTCATTTATCATCTTTTACAGATCCAACAAGTTCATCTAAAGAGCATGAGTGAGCTTTGCTGACCAGCACTGGAGGATCTCTGTGGAAGTCTTTCCTTCATGGGTTTCCCACTGGTGTCACTGCACTGGCTATATCCAGCTAGAGCAGCTTTTTATAACCCTGCCATGGTTATTTTCAACTTCTTGCTTCTATACAGGACCCATACATAAGCCCAGGGCTAAAAATACTTGAATCCAGCCAATTTTTCCCTAACAGATCTGGGAACTTGCATCTGTTGTCTGAGCTCAGCCAGAAACTGATTTCCAAAGTCTGAAACTCAGCTCAGGCCAGTGTCTCAAACAAAGGAAATTTTGGAGGATGGCCCTGGGCAGTTTTGAGGTCCATCACCACTCTCCCATGGATGTAGTGAAGCTACACCACAGTGGCTCCCCTCGCCCGTGAGTACCTCCAAAAACAGCCTTCAAAAAGCTGATTAAATTGCTTTTCTGGCTGTTAGGAAGGGTTAAAATATCCGAGCCACGCAAAGAAAACACCTGTTTTAAAAAATTATTAAGCAAATAGCAGAGTTTCCTTCTCAGAGAGGAGATGCCCCTTGGGCTGCCAGAGGACGTGAGCTGCTTTCCATTCACTTGGGGAAATTCAAGGATATCTGTGCCATGTCCTCCTGGCCCCTGTGCCTGCCCACAGCATTCCCTGACTCGTGCACGGGCTCAGAAGACACATGGAATTAGTCTTTATGATTCAATTATTCTGCGGTAGAGCTTGGACGTGTGCAATATATTGAAAGCCTTTGGGAGACTATCAAAATTTAATAGGGAAAGTATGGCATTTTAAAAAAAAAATTTTTACTTCCAACCCTTGCTGTCAAATGATTTGTTTGCTATTTTTATAAACACGCTGCAGTGCCACTGAGGAGGTACAGGGACAGGAATGAACTGAGCTGGTTTATCCAGTTGCAAAACAGAAGGGTGGATTAACCCCTCCAGTACCACTCACTGGGATTTCCAGATGTCCAAGGAAAACAGCCAGGTCTGACTGGCAGTGGAAAACTGCTTTTCCCTGAGGAATAAGAGCAGTGGCTGCATTGCTTTGTATCTCAGATGCCCCGGTTTCTAAATTTGGGGTTAACTCTCCACACAGATAATATTTTGGAGGTAATTTTTCTGCTGGTTTGATTCTGCTCTTGCTCTGGGCTTCTTGGAAATAATGCTGGATATGGAGGTGATTCCCTGTTATGCCATTTCTACCACTGGCACGGCCTTTCCTCCATATTCTTGACCTCCTCTTTGGCTTGCTTCTCTCGGAATTACTCATCCAAGTCTTCAATCTCTCCTGGGTCTCCCAGGAATTTTAAGATCAGATATTTAATATCCTCCATCACGTGTTAGCCAAGGCCTTGGAGCTTGTGCTGTCCTCTTCCTCCACGTGCTTCCTACCTAAAGGTCATGGTCAGACTGTCTTCTCTGGTTCTGGATCAATATCCCAATCTGCCCATTTAGCAAGTTGTTCACCAAATCCAATCTTTTGTTTTCAACCCAGCCCTTCTGGGGCCTTGCTTACCTGCCACACAATAAAACCCACCTCCTTCTACCTCATCTCCCTCAGGGTCCCATTTCTACCTCTCTTTGCAGCTCCTGTCAGCACCTGCCACCTTGAAGTTGTCTTTCAAGCAGCTCTGATTTCAGACTTCTTGCTCTACCTATTTAGACCTTCTGCACTAAACATCTGGCAGGGACAATGTGCAAGCCAGGATTTTATTTCACACTGAGATATCCAGAAATCTACCCCCTCACTGCTTTAAGAATTTTTCCTTTGAAAAATTCTCTCCTTTCCTCTCTCTTGATGACTTCTCTTTTATGCTCGGGACAAGTGGTATTCCTCAACCAAACACTCAGCACTTCCTCCTTTTCCCTCTTGTTCCATTCAGCTCTCAAGGAATTTGCTACACACTTCCTTTTGGAGGTCCAAAAGCTACACAACACTAATGTAGCGTTGAACTCGTCATGGGTTGGCAGCAGTGAAATGCCTCTCAGTATTCCTTGGGTTTCACTGGCTGCTTCAGCACCACCTGTTCTCCAACCCGCCCGTTCCACTTAGACACCACGATTTATTTTTGTACTAATGACAAAATACACTGAAAAATAAATGGTGTGCTCTTCATCTACAGTTATTTCCTTGAACAGATGGCCCTGGAAGAGAACTCTGAGTGGATCTTTACCTATGAATCATGGTAAAGAGCCTGCAGCTCCCACTGCTAATCCCAGTGTGGGAAGAGGAGGAGGGGGGTGTGTTGTACAGAAACCTTGACGTTTGCATCTGCCTTTGATTCAAGGAAAGGGCAAAAAGAGCAATATCACTTTACACAGACGGGACACGGTTCCAAACCCTGTTACGTTTTGTACAATAATGGTTTTGAAAGATGACTCATTCGAGCTTGTCAAATTAGCCATTACATTTGCATAGCTCCTGCGGGAGCTGTTTCAGCGAGCGCCGAAACCTAAAAAACAACTCACACACACAGAAAGAGATGGAAGTTCCTTTTATCCTTAGCGCTTCATCTCCCATCAGAGAGGCAAAGGCACAGGTAGTAAAACACGTCTCCCAAACATCTTCTTCCTTGGAGCGCGTTGAAGACTGGAAAACATTTTGGCAAAGTTCATTTCATGTCACATGTGTGTAATTAAACAGCAACTTCCTGATGAAGAAAAAGAAGAAGTTTGGTGAGGACGCAGGCGCTGACTGCCCGATCACTCCAACGCTTGTCCAACATTCCTGATGCATCCAAGCCATTGCGTCCATTCTTGGCACCGTGGCTCCTGGATCTGCAGTCAATCTCCCCACTCTGCTCCCCAGTGAACCCCAGCTCTCTGCCAAGGCTGAGGTTGAAGTGTTCGGGGCTTTCTAAAGACAGATGTCTCTGTAATCCTGGATTCCTGTTAACCTCTTCGCTCGAGCGTCCCTTGGAATGATGAGAAAGCTTTTCCTAAGAAAGATGACGAGAATTTGGCCACATGGAAAGCAGACTTGAAGAGGAAGAGGAGGGTGTTTCACTGAGTTCTTTCACTCAAATCAGAACATTAACATGTAGTTCCAAATCAGTCAGTCCTTTGTACAAATGCCCAAGTTTCTGCCTCAGAAAGATCTTTTTTGGCATCATTCCTGCACCCTGTGTGGTGTGAAGATCCCAAGGAGCACTCGCTCACTCATTCACTTCTCTGCACTGAGTTTCCTGGGATGAGATTGGGCTGGATCTGATGCTCCAAGCCGTCGGTGCAAAGACTCACAGTGGCTTTGCTGGAACTCAGCTCCAGGGTAGATGTGATGCTTGGCATGGAGGCTCTGCCTCTTGCTATCTGCATGTGCTGGCACACGAGACTTAGCTCTGAAGTCCATGTTCCAAACCTTTTAATTATCTTTAATTATTGTTTTAATTATCTTCAGCTCCCCTCTCACAGCAACCTGGGTCTCAGAACAAGCAGCGGGCAGAAGAAACAGATTTTTTTCATCATGTCTTGGCATCTGCCTCTCTTTCTCTCTTGTTCTCAATCTCAATTCTTGTAACTGGGTTGGGTTTGGCTACTTTTTTTCCCCTTCTTTTTTTCATTTCAACCATGACTTGAAAAGATTAAAGCCTGACGTTACTACTTAGCAAAAGGGACCTCTGCCAACAGAGTGTCCTGCAGGATGCAAGTGGGGAGGAGCAGTGTGAGACTCAAGGGCTTTGAAACAACAGCATTAATGTGTGGGGATTGCATTGCCCTCAGAATTTTTCCTGAAAATACCCGGGGCTGCATTCTCTCTCCCTCACTCCTGTTGGGTAATACTTTTGTCCATGACTAAACCTCAGAAGGACAACTTGCAGAGCAAGGCAGCAGGTAGAGGCTGCCAGGCTGTTAAATATCGTAACTTTCTTATTTAATGAAAATCTTGGTCCCTTTCAGACCTTTTACAGTGTGCATTCATATTTGTGTGATACGTCACTCATTTTTATGTCTTTTTAGTGCAGCTGCTTTGCTTAACCTAACACAGAACGAGGTTTGACTGGTTTATGGTAGGAAATCACAAGGAAAACGGACTCTGGAAGGGAAGAACCTGTTCTGGTGGAGCGGAGAGGGGACCAAGTCATGCAGGGCTGAAGGAGACTGAGCTGCCCCAACCAAGGCAGTGGTTGACCCATGTCACAGCCCTGCCAAGGACTTGTGTGACCACCACTTGAAAAAGCTTTGTGGAGGAGCTCTGGCAAGTTTAGTTCGTGCTGTCTGAGATCCCAGTGACCCTTCCAGCATCCCTTGTCTTTCTGCCAAGGCTTGCTCTCCCAGCAGCAAGTGCAGCAGGCATTTTAGCACTGGAAGCTGTTGACTCCAGGGCATAGTCCTTGGTGCAGAGTGGTTGGGATTAACCCTCTCCAGCTGTATCCATGAGGGTCAAGTGTGAGCTGTCATGAATCTCAGCTCCCTTTCTGACATTCCCTGGCTTGCGGTGCTGGTGTTTAGGGGCTCTCTGGCTCCTCCATGCATTTCCAGTTCTCCTACAGATTTGTTGCTATCATGATGAGCTACACGACTGAGCAGCCCCCGCTGCAAGAGCCAGGAGGCAAAACTGATTTAATTTGCACAGGAACCTGTCTTGCTCATATCCACCTTTATCTGCTTAAAAAAAAGGGGATCTTGTACTTCGGGTTTCCCTCTGACACCCGCTGGTTTTGCCTTAGCAGTGGAGGGTCTCTCATCTGCCCCAGAAAAAATGGGGAGCATTGCAGAAGAGCTGATGGACAGTGGCAGGGTTCTGGGGAGATGCTGCAGCTGCCCAGTCATTTCCACATTTCCATAATTCCCCCCTTTATATTCACATATATTTAATTTACATTTTCCCCTCTACCACAGATCTTCATTTTAGATGCGGAGTTTTAATGAAGGTGATCTTCTAGAAGGAAAAAAATATGTGAGCGTGTGCTCACCACCTGTGAGAGGATGAAGACTCCTCAGCAAGAGGGAGAAAAACCATTTTTTGGGTAATTTGCTATAAAATTAGTCAAAACCACTGATGGCTCCCAGTGGCATAGGGGTTTATTATAAAGGCAGAGTTTTAAGCTCACCTGGCCCTGCTGCAGGTCTGTTTTTCATGTTTTATGCAGCTCTGCATCCCCCACAGTCCTCACCAAGCATCCCCTTTGCCCACCCGAGGAGCCATCAACCTAATTCATGTAGTCACACTATTTAGACCTTGAGCAAGTTTTCGCAGCTATGGTTATGTACAAGGTATAAATATTTTCCTTGTGAAGCACAAACACCCTGTACCCTTCTGCTTAGGCACCCTCTCGAGGAGCTCACATGAGAGCTGTTAATCAGCACCATACTTTGAGGACTGTCTCTTTTCTATTTATTTTTTTTAATTTCTTCTCCTTGTTGTTTTTTCTTTTTCTTTTTTTTTTTTTTTTCCTCAGGAAAACAAGCAGTCTCTGGTCCATACTCAAAATTTGATTTTCATGTTGCTGTTGAAACACACTATCCTGACCAGTCAAGTTGTGGTAATTTCCCTGATTGGCACCATGAGTAAAGTTACAGCTCGTGTTTCATTTCCAGACTCCTGTTCAGAATTCCAGCTCCTTTGTGGAGCAGATACAACCAGAGGAACCTGGTGGACTGTGTTTGCTTTATGAACACCAGGCTGCTTGACTTACCTGACACTAATTCTTTTGGTTTTTCCTTCCTTTCCCTCAAAAATTTGGGATTACAGATCACCTGAGCTGAAGGGGGAAAAGTTAAATAATAAGAATAAAAGACTTTTTTTTTCAGGAAAAGTTTTTCTGTATTTCAAAAAAAATAGGCATTGCAGCATCTGTGGGTTTCCTCAGAGCCTGGAGATTGCAGTGACCTTTGAGATGGATTGTGGGCCATCAGAAGTTAAATATGCTGCCTTTGGTTAGCTCGACATGAATTATGACTCTGGAATGCTGAGGTCCATGTTCCTGATATATTTAGGTATAACCAACGGTTGTAACATAAAATTAAATCAACAGATTGCTGGCTGGCAAAATGAAGGCTGAGAAGTGCTGCAGGCCGCAGCATAATGGAGTTACAGTCAGAACCTGGCTGCTCACTTGCCCACAACTACAAAATCTGCAATTTTTGGAACCATTTTCTCCAAATCCTTCCTCACTTCCCAGTAGATCTGCACAGATTTGAAATAGCACAGCCCAAAGCCCAGCAAGGGCACGGGGCCTAGAGCAGAGTGTTCCAAAATCCATCCAGCCTGGCCTCGGACACTGCCAGGGATCCAGGGGCAGCCACAGCTTCTCTGGGCACCCTGTGCCAGGGCCTCACAGGGAAGAATTTCTCCCTAATATCCCATCTAACCCTGCTCTCCTTCAGTTTAAAGCCATTCTCCCTTGTCCTGCCACTACACACCCTTTGAAAAAGTCTCCCCACCTCTTCCCTAAGCTCCCTGGGTCTGAGGCTGATTTTGATTTCTGAGGGTCTTTCTGACAGTTTCTGAATCGAAGGTTGATTATTATTTCAAAAACCTGTTTCATGCTCATGCCCAACATCTGCTAGGGCTGAGCTCTGCTAGGAATTCATTATTTTCCTTGGATTTGGGGAGGTGCTGAAGTTTCCCTGAGCAGCTGTGACTGCAGTGCCTTCCCAAGGAGCACCGAGCCTGGCCTTTAATCTTGGCAGGGAATGTTCTTCCCCACACTCCTGTTCAGAAGTGTGCACGTGAGTGATTTAGTGCTTGGTGTCAGCAAATCAGGATGTTGATCTTAACTATGTTTTCACTGTCCCAAGGCACGCTAGGAGCCTCAGACAGGACTGCAGACAGCCTTGTGTTAGGTAGAGTAAAAATACAGGCTTAAAAATTGGTCTTTACCTTCCAGTTTTGTTATTCAGATGCATTTGTTGTCGTGTCACCTCCAAAATCTTCAGATGTCATCAAAAATCCCCAAGGACACAGCTTGTTACAGCTGGGAATCTTTGTCCCACTTCGCCGGGAGTTTTCATATAGAAACAAATAAGGAAAATATTATATGTGATACCCAGAAACATCCTCCTGGAGCCACTCATCTTTCAGCGGGGAAAAAAAGGGGAAAAGACACCAAATCTGAGTTCACCTTTCTTTCTTCCGTGCTCAGACAGATCTTTGATTGTGGCAAAACACCTTCACCACGCTCAGTTCTGGCATTTGCCAGAACAAAACCAGATTTTGGTGCCTGGGCAGGAGAAGGGCAGGAGCTGGGGCAGAATTCCTTGTCGCAGGCAGAGCTATGTGAGTCTGTTTGCTCTGGCAAAGTGCCCTTTTATTTCTATGAACTTGCAGCCCTTTTTCGCTGCACGGGGCCATCCCCTGGAGAGTCTCCTTCAGAGGAAATGTGTCCAAGCTTTGATGGAAACTGTCATGTTATCCCCCTCTCTGAATTCTCCTTGGGTGCATGGGCCAGAAGAAAAATGCGGCCGCCCACCAAAATGGTGAGAAGAAATTCACCCGCCTAAAATAAAACTATTCAGGAATTTCTTTTTTCACACTCCACATCTCTCTGAGTTGCCCCACAAGCCCGGCAGCAGTAAAGCCATTTGCCAGCAAGCAGGGCTGGGGCCACCTAATCAACCATTTTTAGAGCCATTTGGGCTTCCAGTTTGACTGGAAAATAAGGTTTCAACAGATTAATTAAGTATTGCTACCACACAGATGCCATTAATAAGTACTTGCTGCAGTGGCCATCTGCTGCTGAAGGTCACTGAAAAATAACTATTTCAGGAAAATGTTTAAATTCTTATTGGCAATACCTCTAACCAAAGCCAAGCCAGTAGGGAGATCATATGTTGGTTGGTGGGTGGCCCTAATGATTTTACCATGGAAGTAATTCCAAAAATACACATATCAGGAACTCCAGCTAATTCTGCAGCTTGATTTGACAAGCATGAACCCAAGTATATACAGCGACCAGGCAGTTATTAGTGGTGGAGCAGGGGGATTAAAAACTACTAGAACTGCCTTGGCACAAATGCCAACGCGGTGCCTTTGGTTGAAATCACTGGGAAGTTCAATTTTTGTGCCATTCCCAACATCCCCTCCTCTCAGAGGGAAAGCCAAGGAGACAGCTGGTGCTGTAGGTCCCTCAGGCATTACTTGGAGTCCTTTCCCCCATGGAAAATGATCGTCCCCCTCATTGCAGGGCTGATATTGTGATGGAGGGATGGACACTTTCCACTAGACCAGGTTGCTCTAAACCCCTTCCAATCCAGCTCGGATCTTTTAGTGTTCCCAGATTTCTCTTTCTCTTGCCATGATGTCTCCTCAGCCTGGCACTGGCCTGGTCCCTCAGGTATTAGGGAAAATTAGAAAACCTAATCAAAGATATTCATGTGAACCCCACAAACACAGTGGCTGAGAAAAGAGCCAGAACCCCATGAAATATGAAGGGTTTATTTCCATTACGCAGGCACACACTGAACCAGGGCTGCTGGGGCTGAGAAGGGTTAGAAATCACTGCCATGTACACTTGGTTGTTCTGACTGTGAAGGCTCATCCCAAACCAGCGCATGAGATGGACTTGAAATGTAAAGTTAATCTTGGAATACACTTCATTTTCAGCATTATTAAGCATGGCATGTGATATTCATGATTCGCAGGGTGATAAAAATTTGCAGAAAACCAGAAACAAAAATATGGGATCAAAAATCAGCCTGTGCCAGATGTTAACAGAGCATGATGGGCTTTCTCTCAGAGTAGAGAGGATTCTCAGATGGAGCAGCCTTTCAAAAGCTGCTTTTACAATCCTATCCTCATATTTTGAAGTTACACCTCCTTGTCCCACACCTTCATAGGCAGCCCAAAGGACAGGCAGAGCCCTGGGTGCCCCGGGCCAAGGCAGCTGTCCCTTTGCAGGGTCACCAGAGCAGCAGGACGGGCACCCCGTGGGCTCCTGGTGACCTTGGGGCACACAGTGCCATCGGCAGAGAGAAGGGCTTAAGCACAAATCCAGAAAGGATTGTTTTGCTCAGCCCCTGAGCTCCTCTTTGCCACAGGATATCGGAGTAGACACATCTTGGAAAAGAATTTAGAGAGATCCCCGTGGGATGTATCCATCAGTGACCATGAATAGCAAGGACACACAAGCAGCCTCCAGACGAGGAAATCCCGGTGCTGGTACTGGCCATGAGCTGGGAGAATATTCAAGACACTGCTCTTAGTTTGTCTTTTTTTGTGGCATTTCCCTCAGTGCCTGTTACTGTCTGTCAGAGGAAGCAAACATGATCCTGTGTGGCCATTCCTGCCTCTCTGCACATGGCTAAATGCTTTGAGACCTAAATGTGCTGTCCTGCTTAGCAGGAAGAGGATTTAGGGCTAGAGGCATTTAGGAACTCACCCTCCCTTCCAAAAAAAATTGTTTTCCTTCACCTTGAGGCAGCTGAAAATTCTTTGCCCTCCCCAATGGTGTGAGTAAAACAAAAGAACATTTACTGTTGTGAGCACCTGCTAATTTTAGAACGAATTAAGGGGGAAAAGGGGTGTTGCATTGGCCTCAATCCCTGGAATCAAGAAATTATGTTAATGCTTGTAGCTGTGCTGTGCATCCCATGCCTCCGGAATCTGCTGCTCAAACAGCCTCTTCAGCTCCAGTTTTGCTTCCATTCATGAGGTGACCTCAGTACTCTGGTTTTCCTTGTAAGTCCTGACATTTTGCCATTGTAAAAGCCATGGGGATGTAGCAAACACTGACCTGATGTTTAATGAGGGAGTTTGGGGGGATATATGAGTATGAATATGTGTGTGTGTATATATATATATATATATATTTTATAGAAGGGATATCATTCTGTTCCTCAGAGCAAGATACTTAAGGCACATCCATGTGCACAGAGACAATACTCTCATTTTTCTCCTGAGATACATTTTGCTGTCATTTGTGTAACCTTTCTTTTCAGTTTGTTAATCAATTACACTTCGGGCTTCATCAGAGGGGTCTAAAGTGTAACAGCAGCCGCTATTGTTGCAAGGGAAAGAACAAATTGATTGATGGTGGGTAATCAAAGTAATGTAGAGACTTGGCATAGGCAATATTTACTTTACATCTGTCACTGAAGACATTTTACTGCCAATCAGTGCCTTCAGAAGGCTGGCTGGAACAATAGAGGTCTTTCTACTTAATTCCTCCTATTGACTGGGACTTACACTGACAAAGTTCACTTGCTATGTAATCCTCAAGGCATGCACTGGCTGCTGCAGCCAAGTTTTGAGATATATATCCCCCTGTGTCAATGATTTGGAAAAAAGCAGCTCTTTGGAGCCAAAGCGTTGAAGGTGGTCCCTGAAACGCGGCCCATGACAGCGTACAATTGACGTTGTTGGCTTTGGAGGTGTCAAAGTGATAGGAGCGCTTACAGGAACCCTCCCTGCAGCTGCTGGAGATGTGAAAGGCCTTTGATGGTTCACTGGTGACCACTGTTTGCAGGTCAAGTCTGGCCAGGAAGATCCTCTGCAATAACAAGCGAGGGGCGGTGGTGGGAAGCGGGAGGAGGGGGTGGTTTTTCTCCATTTCTCTCCCTTTTTTTTTTTTCTTTCTTTTTTCTGTTCTGTCGCTCCTGCTTGCTGCAGAGAGTGGTGTTTACAAGATGAGTCAGAGCAGCCACAAACCAGGGCTGGCGTGGGGGAGCAAGGAATCTGGGGAAAACGCCTTGTGCCGATATTTGGGCCCCGCGGTGCCGTTGGATGCCCAGCGCCAGGAGCAGGGAGGTGACAGCCACAGCTGTGTCACCTCAGGGGCTGGCTGGGGACACAAAGCTGCTTTCACCCTTCCTGGTTAAGGTGAGGAGCTGGTGAGAAGAGGAAATGTCCCTGTCAGCTGGAAGTCGTTGGTACCTACAGCACATTCTGCTTCCAGGCACAAACTCTCCTGACCCTGACCTAGACCCGTCACACCAGGGGAAAGGCTTTAAATGAGGGAGGGTGGATTTAGATGGTAGATGGGATTTTGGGAAGAAATCCTTCCCTGTGAGGGTGGGGAGGCCCTGGCATAGGCTGCTCAGGGAAGCTGTGGCTGTGGTTGGACTGGGCTTGGAGCACCCTGGGATAGTGGAAGGTGTCCCTGCCCTTGGCAGAGGGTGGCACTGGAAAACACCTTTTCCCCTGGTTTTGTTCACAGCTCTCCTGGACATCCATCCAGAGGGATTTAGTGCACATCTTGTCTGTAGCTGGTGCTGACTCAGTTCCCAGTTTCCCAATTTCCCAGTGCTCTTGTCTCTTCATTCCTGTGGCAATTCTTCTTCTGGGTTAAACACCAGTCGAGAGCCTTTGGCTCACAGGCTTTGGAGCTCCTTCTCTTGCACAGCAAAACCAGATCCCTGCCTTCCTTAAGGCACACTCTGAACTGTTATAACCCACTTCTGCTGAGGACTTACCAGCCAGACTGCAATGTTTTAGTGACTCTTCAATTCAATCAAAGAAGCCACATAATTTTCATACATTAAAGACCAAAAGAGGTCTAGACCTTGTTGTCCTAGAGGTTGTTCTTATTGACAGTTTTCTGTCTCACAAATTTTTCCTCCATGCACCATTTTGACTCCCAAATATCCTCAAGAGAGTTGGAAGAGAAGCACCAGTGGTGTTTCCTGGGTTTCAAGACCCTCTGCTCCAAAGAGATTTTATCCTTCTTTTTTAAAAATTTTTTTAAAGGGTGGTAGTGAGGCAAAGGAAAAAAAATCCTGGATCTCTTCCAAAATGCTAGCTAACTTCCAAGACATGTCTGTCAGTAGGCTCACTCTGGAATTTCCTCTGCAGTTACTGGAGGGTTCAATTTTTCCATAAAACCTGGTATTATGTAAGGGGCACTGACAAATATTTCCAGTTGGACCCTGGGATTGCAGACGCATTTGACAAGAGATAACAACCCAGGCTCCCAAATCACTGCAGTCACCCTGGAGCCAGAGCACACTTGCAGCTCTTCTACTTCTCCATGGATCAAAAAGAACCAGAATTAAGTGTCTGAGATTTAACCAGATTATAGTGGAGATAAAAAGAATTCAATTTGATTTAAGTGTGTAAATGACAACACAGTGACAGGACAGGGTTACCACAGCACCTGGAGCCTTGGAGCACATTGGCAAAGCAACCAGGATTGTACTGAAATGTCCCCAGATATTGCATGTCTGTGCTGAGCAGGGGTTTCAGTGTCAGCACATTTTTCACAGAGGGCTTGGAATGGCAGAGGGTGTTTCAAGGTCGAGGCTGGGAGACATTGGCGGAGCTGTGCGTGGGAAAGCCTGACATTGCGAGATGTCTGGCCACGGCAGTCACACTGACCTCCCCAGGAACCAAATCCAGCTTGTAATTAAGCAGGGGAAAGTAAAAGGATACTGGCATCTGCTCTGCAGCTCAGAAAAAGCCCAATGTGTAATCAAATGTGAGTATTTATAGGCACACAAGCCGCTCCTTCCAAAAAACCCCCACATCTACTGGCATCAATACAGTTGGAAAAAATAGAATTATATGAGGGGACTACAAACAGTGGGATAGCTGTCCATGATTCTATGCTCACTTTCTAGAATAGCAATAGACTTTGCTGAAAGGATTGACCTGAAGACCATTTTTGGCATATTTGTTAAAGACAAGGACACAAATATTCATTACTGCATTACTTTCCAGCAGTTGATGCCTTTAATGTAGCTCAAGATGGGTTTTTTAACCTTCAGTGACACTTTGGTGTGTCTTAGATCTGTGTCATTTCCAGAATGTGTTTGCCATCTGCCACTTCCACAGCTTGTCACTAACCCTACTGACCCTTCAAACCACTCTTGGGCAGTCTCCTGTCTCCTCTTATCACCTGGACCATCGTAGAATCTTGGAATAGTTTGGGTTGGAAAAGGCTTTTATAGGTCATTGAGTCCAACCAATGAGCAGGACATTCTCCGCTAGATCAGGTTGCTCAAAGCCCCATCCAGTTCTGGAACTTTCAAGGGATGGAGCATCTACCCCTTCTCAGGGCAACCTACACCAGTGTTTCACCACCACCATTGTAAAAACTTCATCATCACCCTCAGGGATGCTCCATCAGTTGGCAGCTGCTGGGACTGCCAACCAAAGCAATCAAAATGTGCTTTAATCTGCAAATCCATCTGAGCTCCCTGCAATACTCTCCAATAATTCCAGTGTCAGCCCAGGATGAGAAACACAGCAAGGAGATGGGGTAGAGAGGGAGTATTTTGCCATGGAGCTACGCTGGACGCCTTTCCATGATTCAGTGGAGATCAGGACTCCACCATTCCTGCGAGTCTGAGGGGAGGAAAGGGTGAAGGGAGCTGCCTTGATGACAGGTAAAAGGTAAAAGTTCGCAAGTCCATGCACACAGATGCCAAATATTTCATGAACTTAGAAGGATACGGTTTCAGATCATGCTGCTGGAATGCAGCCCTGGCTACAAAGACTCGGAGCAGAAAGGATGAGGGGGTGACAGAGCTGGGCTTTCACTCGAGCACGTTGCACCCACAGGAGATGGCGAAAAAGATGAGAAAAAGGGGATTACTGGAGAGGGGTGGTGATATCCTGGTAGATTCTCCCACATGGAGGGCAAGGGGAGCACAGGGAAACGTTGCTGGCTGCGTTTGCAACAGCTCACGCTCAAGTTCTTGTAGTTTTATTGATCCCTCAGGGAGCAGACTTGAGCCTTTCCTGTCTGAATCTACCTGGAATCCATGCCCAAATACCTGGTTGTTGTAGGCCTCTCACCCAGCTGATTCTAGTTAAAAATTCAATGGCCATTTCTTCCCTCTGAATAAATAATTGTAATTCATGTGGTCATAAACGATTTTTTTTTTCCCTAAGAAAGCTCTCCTTGATATCCAGCCACTGGTTGTCAAACAGAGGCTTGTTTCCTTTCCTGCTAATAAGCCCCGTCTCTTTTTTTCCTAAACCAGGCTTTTTGGGGCATTACATCACCATGCACAAAGTTATGTCAAGGCTGGACGGAGATAATTCACATCCTGTCAGGTCTGACATAAGAGACTGGGCGACCTTCCAGCAGGGTAAAATATGAAAGGGAAAGTAAAATGCATCTATTCTAGTGTAAATGAGGGCTAGGAATACCTGACAGATGGATTTGGGAGGTGATTGAGGAAGAAGGTTACATGTTTAACTTCTCTTCGCTTCTTGCTCCCCTTCACCTCTACTGATTATGCCTTAAAAGCTTTATGTCATGGCCAATTGCCATCTAAATACCTACAGTGAGTTACAACTCACGTTGTTACTCCTTGGACAGGGAGTGTATTTGGGTACTGTTTTGCCACTGCATTGCAAAATGGGAAGGTAAAAAAGTAAAAGGTGAAAATGACAAGGTAAAAAAACTGACCTAAAAATGATCAGAGGCAAAAGTTGTGGCCCATAAATGACAAAATGAAAATGTTCAGTCAGACTCGTAAAATCATAGAATGGTTTGGGTTGGAAGGGAGATTAAACATCACCCAGTTCTACCCCCTGCCTTGGGCAGGGACACCTTCCACTGTCCCAGGCTGCTCCAAGCCCTGTCCAGCCTGGCCTTGGACACTGCCAGGGATCCAGGGGCAGCCACAGCTTCTCTGGGCACCCTGTGCCAGGGCCTCCCCACGTCACAGGGAGGAATTTCTTCCCAATATCCAACAGAAATCTACCTGTGTTCAATTTTAAGTCATTTCCCTGTTTCCTATCACTCCATGCCCTTGTCAAAAGTTCCTCTCCTTCCCTTTTCCTGAAGAATTATTCAGCATTTCCTTAGAGTTTTGCAGCCACTGTGTCACCCTCACCACTTGGAAACTTTTACAATTTTTGATTTGAGCCTTTCTTGCTGCAATGCGATCCCACTTTTTCTTGTCCCATTATCCCCAGGATCCAGAGAAGACACCACTTCATTCTCTCTGAAGCAGTTTTTAGGTTTTCAGACTTTAAACTCTGCTAGTATGGAAAAACTAAAGCCTAATTATAGTCCCATTTTAATTAATGAACACCTCCTATGAACTTAATTAGATTCAGGATGAAACCAAAGCCTGAAACTTGCTCTTACATCACAGTTACCAGAAACAGGCAGCCAGAAACTGGAATTTCAGATTCCGTTGCCCATGTTTGTCCCTCAGGGCTCTGCTCTGCGATTAAAATAAGGAAGAAGTGAAAAGTCACACTTTATAAAAAGTGACCATAACTTTGCATCAGGCCAGTTTGAAATACAAGGTGTGATTATTTGAAATAAACCCCTTTTCTGGAGCTATGTCCCTGTTATTTAATGAGAGGGATCTCTGCTCTGATCTGCCCCAAGGTCTCCACTGTAGCAGTGTAAAATCAGCGAAAACTTCAGCATCTGAGCAGATTTACTCTGGATTTGCTGTAAGTAAGGGAGAAGAATCACTGCACATGAACCTCAACTCAAAATAAATTTACTAAGTGCTTTAGTGCTTCACATTTGGCCCCAAATTACTACTGTGTGACAAAATCTGAGGGCATGTGAAACAGGAGCAGGTTTAAAATGAAAAATCTTGCAAGTTATTTCTATTTCCTGTTAGTACAAACTCTTCAGAGTCCTCCACATCCTTTTGGTTTCTGATTTTTTAATGAACCCATCATAAACCCACAGCAAATTTAGCTCAAGGAATTCCAATAAAGCCTTTAGGAAAAAAAAAACCCTCTAACATACTATATCTGAAATGACAAGTGTGTTATTACAATCAAATGCAGACTGACTAATGTTTATTTGGGGTTAGGGAAAAATGGATTTTAATTCATGACAGCTGATTTTTATACGTTTTTTTTTGGAAGAATAAGAATTATTTACCTGTCTGAAGCAAATTATGTTGTTTGAATTTGAACATTTAAGGACGAAAATGCGACTGAGAAAGGTTATCCTCCCATTTTAACGTAAAAACAGTTAAACAAAGAGCCGTGTATTTAAAAGTGAAAACAAGACTCTGTCATTATTGCTGGTGGAGAAATGTGCGAAATTAAGTGAAGGCGACGGAAACGTGGTTTTTGCATGTGCAGCACATAGGGGTTTTTCATTGTGGAACTTTTCACTACCTCATTTCAGGCACTTTATTGCTCCTCCAATTTCATTTTCTGTGTAATTTGACAAAATTACAAGTTCCTTCCCGCCCAAGGATGGCTTTGCTTTCAAACTGTAAATGCGTAATTTCAACCTCCAGCTTCATAATGCACCTTTAAAACAAATTGAAGCCACATTGCCACAGCCAAGGAGTCGTGTTGGAAATGAATAAAGGTCTCTTGCAGAAGGGTTTGTGTCTGTTCTTGTACCGAAAAACAAGTGGGCTCCACGTCTGATGGTTTTGCTGCTGCCCACCACAGGCTCACTCTCTGTTATCCATTAATGTACCCATTAAAATAAGCCTTTTGATTATGATTGAGCTTTCACGCCTTCATCCTGACACAGAAAGCATAAATTTTTCCCAAATGGCACAGAAAATATCTGCCTCCCTTATTCTGTCTGTTCAGTGATGCTCAGCTGAGCCATTGGAAAATATTCCTAGAGATGCTATTGGCAAAAAATGCTGCTTTCCTCACTAAAATAAATGAATTTGAAATACTAATGAATGGGGGGAAAAAGCCTTTCCAAGGAATATCCATGTTGAAGGATGCAGGACCATCATCTCCTTGCAGTGATGATGATCAATATTTGTTTCCAAACCTTCTATCAGGGGTGGGTCCCAGTCTTGTGCTCCAAACAGGAATTTGGGGAACCACGAGTAATTTGTGATCACAGTTAATGTTGCAGGTGCTGTTTCCATCATTAATATTGTTCCTATCATTTAGATACAATCACAGAATGACAGAATATTCTGGGATGGAAGGGACCCACGAGGATCATCAAATCCAAGTCCCTGCACAGCACCATCCCCAAGCGCCACACCCTGTGCCCAAGAGTGTTGTCCAAACACTTCTCTCCCCAAAAACACGGGAAAAAACCTTGTTTTAATCAGTTAAAATGCAGTCCTTGCTGGTTTTCTCTTCTTGGGAATGTGCTCAGGTCTGCTCTCGGTGGTTGGGCTGAATCCCTGACCTCGGGATGCACACGGGGTGGTCTGACAGCCACCACAGTGCTCGGAGACCTTCTCCTGACACTTTCTCCCCTATTTCAGCACCTCTCTTTTGGGTCTCAAAGGATGTGACAGAGCGGGAAGCAGGACCTGGGAGCTCATGGAAGGATTTTCCCCTCGTCCCCAGAGGCTTCTTTCAATTAAATAACCTGTAGGCTCAAAAACTGCCTGCGGACTTACGTACCATTAAATATCCCTGGGTGTGGGTAATTGAAAAATGTGAGGAGTGAAGCATATATCTGTTAAAAAACGCTCTACAGAACCTGATTTGGAGATTATTACTTAAGTCAAGGATATTAAAACTATGCTGATGTTATTGGCTAATCCACCAGCATCCAGCCAAGTGGGATTTCCTACAATTCACCAACAGATAAAAAATAAGGTGATCCCAACTGGCCTCCAGCTCCCTTGTGTCGAATGGAAGCCTGTTGTAATTACAGGAGAGAGTGAAAAGAAAGATTTGATTTAATTTAGCAAAAGACCAGCACAGCATCGATACCCTGGGGGAATTGTTTGGTTTTAGACATTTGTAAAAAATTAGAATTAGTGGTAATGGCACTTATTTATACCTTTCTTCCCTCCCACAAAATAACTGTAAAAGCTTCAAACCTGGATTTTACGCCCTCAGAAATGGATCTGCAACAGGTTCATAGGTCAGTCTGCAAGATTTGAGGTGATGTTTTGAACTTTGAACAAGTTACAAATACTTCCTCAAACAGCAAATGCAATAAATATCTCAGCAGACGAAATTTCTTTGACTTTTTTCCCTGGATGAAATCCAGGGAAGAAAGTGGGGCCAGAGCCGTTACATGATGAGGAGGAATTTAAAAAGTCAGCTTCAGGAACCTCAGCAGAAAGCTCATTTCAGGCTTCGTGTGAGTTTTTGATGAACTTTTATGGTGTCTTGAACCATTTTACTCATCCCTGTTAAATAGGGGTTGCATCTGTTAAGTCCGTCAGCGAGGAGCCGCCGTAAATGTGAAAACCAGAGAAGCCTCTGCTGAAGGTTTGAAACCAGTCCGCCTTATTTATCATTTTGGGTGGAATTGAGAGCTTGTTTTCCTTCTGTCTGGAAATGTCACCTACAAGATCTTCTAAATCCTCCATCCTTCAAAATTTGAGTTTGCCTTTGATTGGAAATTTGTCTCCAAACTCAGCAGGGTGGGCTGGGATCACCAACTTCCATGACAGATAGTCCTTTTAGAGTAAATAGATTTTTATGTTACATTTATGAATAGTGAAAGTGAATGATGAAGGGGGAGTGACGCATTTTCCTTGACGTACTTTGTCACCCCGAGCTGTTCAAGCTCGAGGCAGTCAAATTAGTTTAGGCCTGCAAAAAGTGAGTGATGTGCCCTTTTCTCCGAGGTAAAGAGATATTTGTAGTGGCATGAAGCAAGCTGGGAACATTTCTTGTAAGATTGCCCAAAGGAAATAGCACCGTGCACAACTGGCTTTTTGTAGGGAAGACTATATTAAAAGAAAAAAAAAAAAAAAAGAACATAGTCTAAAACTATATTTATAAAAAAAAAAGGGGGGAAAAAAGATGACATATTTCAAGTCTTGCTGAAACGCCTAAAAAGTTTGCCTGTGACACCAAATGATCTAAGTCATGTCTCTAAAGAGTAGCTCATCATTTCTCAGACAACAGCAGGAATTTGTGGCTGACCTCCTGAGGGAAATGGTCAACTTTCTCCATCTTTCCTCTCCATGCCAATGTTTGCCTTTAATTTATGTTGGTCAGTTGAAAATGGAAAGTTCAGTACCAAAGCTGAACTCTGGGAGGGGGGGAAAAACACAGCATGAGAAAGGACTTGTTTTGTGGGATGTGTTTTCCGAAGCACTCTGGTTTTACCCGGGCTGTTTCCGTGTGTTTTCCAGCCTGTTTCTCACCCCGGTGCTGCACAATCCCAGCGCCCTCCCCAGATGGAGAAATGAAAGGCTGCAGTAATTGAGGTCAGTTGTCGTTCCTGCTGACTGTTTGCAAAGGGTTTTTTACAAGCTGTCGGGCCACCTCCATCTGGTAAAGAAGCTCCACATCTCCTCCAACCACGGCAGCGTGTTTTCTTTCAAAATATCCTAGAGGAAACTCTTTGCTTCGGGAAAGATATAGGGAATTTTCAACGAAAGCTGGGAGCCTGGACTCCGTGATGGGCATTGGTATCTCAGGCTCTTATAGATCTGTAGATTTTGTAGATTTAGTAGTAGCTCTCCTGTAGATTTGCAGATTTTTGTTTGAAAAGTACCCCAAAGTAGCACAAGTCGTGTGAGTTCCTCGGCAATCAAGGTGAAGAAAATGAGGTGCACCAAGAAGACAGCACCCTAAAATGGCACAGGAGAGATTCATGCTCCAGGTCATGAGAAGCAGAGCAGTAAAAAAGCTGCATTTTGGGTTTCTTGACCCTGCTTTGGTGGGATGAGTGCAGGGTGACCCTGGCTGTGCATCTTCCTGCCCCAAAGGAAGATCTGAGGGACAGCAGGGAGTTCCAGAGGCACTTCCATGATGCTTCCAGAAAAGCACTGAGGTTTTACTACTCCAGGAAGACACAGCTGCTTCTACCTTTTCCAGGCTGATATTTAACACCAGAGTAGATGGACATTGATTTTGGAAGGGCTGAACATGCCCAGCCTCGCAGAAACCTCCAAGAAACCCTTCTGCTATGACGTCTTTAAAAGTTCCCTTAAAAAATAACGATCCAGGTCTCCAAAAAAAGCAATGAGAAGCTGATTAAGCTGCAATCTAAAGGGCAAAGCTGATTAATATTTTGTCATCACTGGAAGATTTTGTGTCACTGGAAGGAGCATCACAGTGATGCTGTTTGCCAGATGACATGAGGTGCAGATTTTGTCAAAGGCAATTTAGAAGAAAGGTTTGAGATTTGTGCACTAGACTTTGGAACAAGTCTCCATCCTGCAGATATTTATTACTTTTGCAATTCCTTTTCTATCTGTAGTCTGCTTTTTGTTTGTTTGTTTGTTTGTCTGTTTTTCTGGTAAGGAGCCTTAATCAACAAACCATGTGAGGTTTTTCTCATTTCAAAAAGGCTGTTTTTGCAAAACACAGCTTCTAAAACTGGAGAAATGCAATCTAGATTTTTCTTCCAGAACACGGTATCTACAGGCATGGCAAATGTAAATGGCATTTAAATTGAGTTTAAAGTAATATTTATGCCAAGATAATCTATTGAATGGTATTTTACCCACTTGGGAGAGACCATACTGTCACAAAAAGCTGAATTTCAGCAGATCACACACTTTATGGTCCTAATGAACAATCCCAAATTGTGTAAACCTGAATAGCAAATGGGTTTGGTTATCTGTCTTCTGCTGGTTTGTTTTTTCCCCTTCCTCTGGACCCCAGGCACATCATGCTGTCTCATGCTTTTCCACACCCAGGACATTGCAAAGAAGTTGTTTAATAGTTCAGCTCCCGGCAGAATCTCTCTGACACGAGCTCATTTCCAAGGGCTTCCACCCAGGATTGCCACTACCTGACACCTCACTGGACTTTCTCCCTGATCTGGAAACACCTGGACTTCCCTGCAGGGCACATCTGGATGAGGCACAGCTGCTGGAGGGTCCATCCCAGCAAGGGAAAAATCAGAGATTGTGGGAAGATCTCAGAGCACCAGCCAAATACATAACCCTACAATCACAGTCCGACCATGGTGGGCTCCTTCATGCCTGAAAGGTTTCAGCTCTTTCCCATATAATCAACCCCTGGCACAAGCTCCAGATACATCAAACTGAATTCACCTTTAACCCCTCAGGTTTCTCAGGCTTTTCCTAGGAAGGAGTCTCCAGCTGATGAGGGGAAGAAGAAGACGTTCATATTTCTCAGCAAGACCAGTGAGAGGATGATCCACACTCTGCACTGGCTCCTCCATCCCTCTCAAACTCCAAAGCTCAGCTGAAGCAGAGCAGACTCTGAGCCCTGCAGACCACGGAGCTCAGTTAGTGACGAAGAAAACTCTCAGATTTTTGGGCCAGATCTGGAATGACATATTTTATTCAGAGATTGCTGTGAATAAACCAACTTTTCCCAGCTGGGAGTGGGCAGAGGGTGCTCCTGTAGCCCAGGGCGTCTGTGCATTGTCTGTGACAGCCCTGGCAGTAGCAAGTTGGGTCCTGTATATGAAATACGGTATTTTCACACATCCAGGGAATGCCACAATAAAACAAGGAACTGGTGCAGTTTACGACCGGGCCTCATGCTGAGTCCAATTAAACCTACTGTTTCCAATCAGGTTTAATGTGAGGATAAAGTGAATGCTCCCTGAGATTTGGAGGAGGATAATTTGTCAGTAATAATAAGTGTAGACAAACAGGATGTTCCACAGTGCAGGGGCCTGATTAAAACCAAATGTGTTTCCAGGGATCCTCTCGAAACTCCTGGCAGCCAACGCAGCCAGCGTCGCTTGCAACTGACAGCAGTTCTTTTGCAAAGGCTTGCAGCCTTTGCAATTCTTCCTAAATCCCATGGAAAAAAATCGGGGCCAGGCCATTGGGTCACCCAAGAGCCATCTCTGTGCGTTGCTGTTGGTTTTTGAGGTTTTTTTTCGGAGCGTGTTTCAGCTTTATAACCTGTCAATGCAGGGACATCCTAACAGGAAAGGGAAAAAGTCTTGGATTTTCAGTCTGGCCCTATCCTACTTCCTGACAAGAGCCTGTCTAGCTGGACTTAACATTGGCACAAATGCATTTCCTGATCAAAATGGGGTTTCCTACAGAAGGTGAATTCTTTCTTGATGAACTTTACCATAGAAACAAAATTTGCCGTCATTAGACCATGGTTCTAAAAAGTCACTTCAGCTTTGGGGGAGTTTATTGAAAAGAAACAAGGAAGGTTTTAAACTATCCCAGACCTCAGGTTTTAAATCAGACTTGAGATCATTCTAATAACCTTTTTTTCTTATTTCCTAAAAAAGGATTTTCTCACTTCTTGGCCAGATGGGAGCCTGGGTACCTCAGTGCTCGTTAGTCAAGTTACAGTCCCTGAGAAATCAGTGGTTACCTGGTGCTGGAGAGCTGCTTTTGTTCATTAGAGACAACCAGCCTGAGGTCAACGTGCAGAGCACTTAACATACTAACAAACCACTAATTAACCCAACACAGAAGCAGGAGCCCGTTCCCAAAATGTGGCTCCAATTCTCCGTCTCTCCCTGTTTCCAGCGGCACAATGGATCGTGTGTGGAGCGGGGGTCGTGGCACGGACCTGCCACAGGAAGGGGGTCCCACTGCTGCAAGTTGCAGAAATCTGGATTAAGGATGGGGAAAAACGCTGAAATAAATGCAAACCTGGATGTTATGTCCTGCTGATTTTCCCTATTGCCCAGGAGGGGAATCTCCTCCTCAAGCACCTTCTTTGGGGCTGTAGCTCTCCATCTGTTTAAATTTATATTTGCCTTGAGGATGGTTCAGGATTATTGGAAATTTTCTGTCTGGATCCTCTCTCTCTCTATCTACCCTGGAGGCACTTGCTTTTTTCACCAACAGATTATGGGAATCACTGCAATCCTCAAAAATGGGGATTTTCTAGGAGGTCTCGATGCTCGTCTGGTGACACAGGCAGTGCCTTATTTCCAGTAACATCCCCAGAAACCTGCATTACTTCCTTACATCTCATTCTTTAATGAATTCTTGTTGGGAAGGTCTGATGTGCTCCTTCCAGTGCCCTCAGGACTAAACATATTTTTTTTTTTTTTTAATATACTTTATATATATAAACAGAGATAATAAACCCCATTCTAGACGATAAACAGGGAGACAACCCCTTCACTTGAATCCCAAAGACCTTTATGGGTGAATTCCCATCAGAAGTGGAGCACACAGAGAAAAAGGTGGAAGTTTTAAAGTCCCAAAATAAAGTTCTGATGTGTTTTTGGGACATGTTCCCAGTGAAGTGGCCTTGCAGGAGAAAGGCTGGAGAGGAAGTGAGGGGCTTGTTTCAGTCTCAAAACGGATGGAGAAGTCCCTCCTTCCTTTCAGCCTGGAAAAAAACAGTGCAGGTGAATTCACAGGATTCTGTTTTGAACAGGCCTGGAAGAAATCAAACTTTGGGAAGAAGACTTTTTGGGGAACCTGAAGATTTGCATGTCTCCAGCACAGAAAAACAGAATTTCCGAAAGACTAAGAACTGAGATGGGAAAATGTCACCAATAAAGAACAGAAAACACATCCTGGATGGGAGCATGGATAGAAGAAGACCCTAAAACGGGGATACTGTCTGACACAGTCATGCCTCACTTTTTCCTGACAGGAGTGACAGTGGCAAAGATGTTCTTTCAAATGGCAGCAGCTTCTCCAAAAACCCCTCAATGTCTCTGAGCAAAGCTGCCCCGGGCAAATAAATGGTTTGATTTAATTTAGAGCCACAGCTTGTTCCCAGGGAAGGGTAATTGGATCCATGGCAAAGAGCTGCGAAGGGGGCCTGAGATGAAACAAAGGAGGCAGCTCTGCTGCTTGGGATACTTCTTTTCTCCAGTGGAAATTTCTTAAGGAACAAAACCCCTTCTCCAAACAGCAGGGTAATTTCAGTGACCTAATTTCCTGCCACTGTTCCTTCTCCTCTGATAGTGGGGAAGAACGTTGGTTTTCGCCTCCTACAACTAAACAAACAAAGCATAAAATGAGTGGGAACTTTTCATGCCAAAAGCCTGCAGAAGGAGAGCTGCTCTGGACTGGAGCCCTTTGCAAACAGAAGGTGACGGGGTTATAACAGAATTGTTTCTGCTACTGCTGTCCTGCACCTTCTAATCTTGATGCATCCAACTATTCTGAGAACTTCCCTCAAGTGCTGAGGAGGAAGCTGCCTCTGAAGGGGAACAGGGTCTGGAGCACCAGGAGGGGCTGAGGGAGCTGGGAAAGGGGCTCAGCCTGGAGAAAAGGAGGCTCAGGGGGGACCTTGTGGCTCTGCACAACTTCCTGACAGGAGGGGGCAGCCGGGGGGGATCGGGCTCTGGGAACAGGGAACAGGGACAGGAGCAAACGGTGGAGGGATCTAAAGGTTGTTTGGATGTGACAAGTGGGGACATGGGTCAGTGGTTGCCATGGCAGTGCTGGGGGAATGGTTGGACTCAATGACCTCAGAGGTCCTTTCCAACCCAAATGACTCTAGGATTCCATGCTTTCCCTCCTCCCCTCCTGACGCCAAAGTCAAAGAGCTGGTGAGGTGGAAAGTTGAGTTTTCAGCTCTTGGCCATCGTTCCACGCTGGCTCTTGGTGGGACACCTGCCACAGGTATCCATTCAAAGTGACATTTGGGGCCTGGTGTGGGCAGGGAGGTGGAATCAAGGCCCTGTGCTGCCTGGCTGTGGTGCCAGGAGGTTGTGGCAGCCTCACGGGTGGTACCATGGACAGTGTGCCCATCATGTGGGGTTGTTTGATGAGCAAAAACCTGGCATTGAAAAACAAAAAAAAGGGGGAAAAATCTAAAAAAAATCCCATCCCAACACACAACCACAGGCTGATCTTGGGACTTGCAAAGAGCCTGGAAAATCATATCAGCGTCTGAATCTGATTTGGATCTTCTTGGGTCTTCCTGACCTGGAGTAATTCAACGGTGACCTTTTCTTGGCTGTCACCACTTTGGACCAGCTGTGGAGCAGAGCTACTTGGATATATCCATAAGATAAGGAATTTACAGCTTTTTTTTCTGTTTTGGGATCAGTAGAGAAGCAATAACACTTGTTTGTAGTGTTGTTTAATTTTTTTTTTAATCTGGACATAAGTTAACACTGTTTTCCTCTTTCCTTCTCCCCACCGCACATCACTAAACACTCAGCTCTGGACTGTTCTTCCCCACAAGTCTCATATTTGTCATTTGCACTATTGAAAAGGAAGAAAAATCCATGACTTTTCTGGATAAAAAAGCAGTTGTTTGAAATTCTACGGCGTAATATAAACATTCCCCTCAATGTTGGATTTCCTTTTTCTGAGCAAGTGCTGTCACTATCATTGCTTTAAATCTGGCCAGAGTTTCTGTAACTTTATATCCTTGTTTTGTAACTGTGACTGGCTTAAAATTCAGGGTGAGGATGGTAGGAAGCAAACTGGAAATGTTTTTCCATCTTTTTTTCGTTCACTCTTTCAATTTCATACCCCTGAATAACGGAGCTGGTCCTGTTCACAAGATTATTTTCTATATTCCCCCCAAAACGAGTGCTCAGCCTGGGAATTATTTTAGGAAGATTACTTTTAATAGGATCCATACAGTTATAAAATATAATCAAAATATATTAACTCTTCTTTAGTCCTTTGCTTTAGGCTGGAATTCTCTCTCTCTCTTTCATGCCTGGAAAATGAAAAAGATGTTCAGCTTTCTTCCCATGAGGGAAAAAGGTGCTTGCTCCAGAAGGCTTCCATTTTATATTGTTGATTTTAAATTTCTTTCCAATAAATGCGGGATGGTGTCACGGAGCTGCTCAGCAAAGCGCTTGGCGAAGATGGAAGTTGCATAGAAAACTCTTTTCCCGATTTTTTTTCCAAAGGAAAATGCTCTCGGAGCCCACTAGAGGGTAGAGCTCGGAGCCTGCAGCCGAGCGTGCAGCGATGAGGCAGGTGGAGCACAGCCTTCCCTGCTCCCTGCTGGATGCTGCTCCAAGCCCTTCCCCAGGTCCGCAGCCACCTGCGGGTGGAGAAAAGGACGAGATCAGCTGGGAAATTTATCCTAATGATCGTCATAAAAGGTTTAATTGCTCTTTGGTTCGGTTAATTAGGAGATGAGCGTTTATGGGAAACACAATAGCTGCTCCTTCTTTTGGCTCTTCTCCCTTCTTGTTCCATAGAAAGCTCCCCAGGTTTTTAAAAATCAGCTTTGTTTTAGTTTTGAGCATTTTTCTTACAACCGAAGGGATTAAAAAAAAAA
>VXAD01000352.1:590115-605547 GCA_013399195.1 Dicrurus megarhynchus | reverse complement strand
AAAAAAAAAAAAGAACCGCATTTCCTTTTTGACTTAAGAGGGAGAGAGAGAGAAGCGGAGGCTGGGGGCTGGTGGACGCATCGAGCTGTATGTACTGGACTTTTTCTCTTCCCTCTCCCCGTCCCGAAACCCTCCTCCTCTTCCTCTTCCTCCCCTGCTAGCCCGGGGTTTGCACCATCCCCTTGCCCGCTCCCTCTGCCTCGCAGAGCTCCGCCGGCTCCAGGGACGGAGCCTGGGCAGGGGAAGCGGCTCTGCAGAGCTGCTGCTCGGCTGGCTCGGGCTGCAGCTCTTGGGTTTGCTTTCTTCGCCTTAAATTGCTTTATTTTTTTTCTTTGTTTCTTTTTCCTGTCTTTTATTTCCCGTTCCGTACCCTACCCTTGCAGTTCTTGTGGCTGCGACAAGGGATCCAACTGCAGAAAGAAAAGTAAACACGGAAATCTGTTCCACTCGCCTTTATTTGCTTCGGGTTTTCTGTTGTGGGGTTTGTCTGAGTTTGGTTTACTATTATTTCCCTTTTTTTTTTATTTTGAGAGCAGCAAAGCTCCCTTTGCATTTCCTTCCCAGCTCTAATGTCTTTAATCCTGTGCTTAAAGTGTAAAAACTGCACAAGAACTGTGCAGTTAAAAACCTGTCAATCTTAAAACTGTATCTTTCTAATAGTTAATTTTTATCCCTAATCTTGCCATACCAGAATATGCTTCAAATTGGTGGTGATGGGGTGCAAATCTTGGCATAGGCAGAGCAAAGTTTATAGAAAATTATTGTCTTTCAACCTCCTCCAAGCCCCTTTTCTGAACTATTTTCGTGGGGGCCGATATTTATCATTCAAATCAGCACAGATTCAGCCCTGGCTGCAGCAGATCTGGAGCTGCAGAAGCGCAGGGCCCTACCCCAAACCTCCCGAAATCAGCGGGAGCTTTGGATCCAGCCCTACAGAAATAAATTAGAGGGAAATCCTAGGTACGGGGTAAAGGAAAATATATTCGGGTCGGAGAGAATGGGTCTTTGTTCAGCTGCAAGGGGGTCAGGGCAGAGCAAAATCCCAACTGCTTGCTGATAGTCCAGGGGTTTTTAACTGGGGGATCTCCAACCATCTTCAACGGGAAATCTCAAACCATCTTCAAATTAGGGCCTGGTTTGGGAATCAGTCCTGAAAGTTGGTGCTAAAAGTGGTTCAGCCCTGTATTTATATGTGTGCACAGGTAACAGTGCACGTCTGCAGTGCTGCCCGATGGGTGTGCAAGCATTCCCGGGAAGGTGCACGCACGGAGAGACGTTTGCAGTGCCGCAGAAATCGGATAGAACACGGCAAGGGCAGTTTAAGACCAAGACAAATTTATTCAGTCTCTGTCCCCACGTGTGAGCCGCGGTGTCCCTGTGTGAGCCGAGCCCTGGGGAAGATGAGAACGTGCCCCGACCCCGCCTCAGGGAGGGGGATTTGTGCATCCCGGGGTATTTCCACATCTCTCGGCACCTGGGCCACGTCTCCGCCTTTTCCACCTCACAGGAACGCGGGATTTCTGTGGAGATCACAAATCCGAGCCGTGCACCCCATCTAAACCCCAAACTCGCACTTCACCCCACGCGCTCCTGAGACAGGGATGGGTCGGGACCACGCCGCTCCTTCGGAGCTCTGACACCCAGCCAGCCAACCCAGCTACTTGTGCAGCCTTTGCTGCGGGGTTTTGTTGCTCTGCCGTCTCCACCGTGGCTCTGCGGAGTTTTTGGGAAGCTGTGAACGCCCGGCCGAGCTCGCTGTCGGGGCAGAGCCGGGCTGCTGCGAGGTGCGGGCTCTCCATTAGGTGGCATTGGAAGTTTGGAGGTGGGACGGGGAGAAGGCGGCTCTGCCTCGCCCTCGGGAGCGTATTTATCTTTTCAGCACTTGTTAGATACTCACAGCACAATTTGCTTTATCAACAGGCGGTTTAATCGTTTGATCGGCTCGGTGTCTGTATCAGACGATGAAAAGCGACCTTCCCCTGTCCCCCGCGCAGAGCGTTGTCACTTTTTAATCAATTAAAGGCGTTATCAAAATAATTGGGCGCTGTACAACACTTTAAAACCATAACAAGCCAGCGTACAACGCAGAGCAGATTATACACAGCCCTTTCCTGTTTTCTAGAGGTTCAAACACCTGAGAACTCAGCCGTGTCTTGCCGCACTCATTGGCAAAGGGATTTGACACACAACTGGTGGGGGTGTTGTCTGCCGAGCAAAGGAAACGATAAAATAAAATAAGAAAAAACAAACATTTTTAATGTGTATAGCACGAAGTAGGTCGTGGGGGTTTTTTTCTGACTGATTATGGATGCAGTTTTAAAGAGTAAAAATAATTAGAAATTGTAAAAAAATAAAACTCGATATGAATCAATTAAGAAAAATATTTTTTCTGCTCACAGTAACTTTGTGGGAGTTCTGCTTTTAGATCTCCTTCCAGCAGTTTTTGTTAAATTAGCAAAAAAATCCTTCAGCTGTTAATTTTTTTTTGGCAAAGATAGAGATCGTTTTAATCATAGGATAATGAACCTAATTCAATTTACACTGGTGAAATCTCATTAACTAAATTAGAGCCAGCTCCTTATTTACAATGAGCAGAATCAATCTCAAACTGTTTGCTATTGTTTGTTTTGGGTTTTTTTTTCCCCTTGACTTGTTGCTGTCATTTAATTTAAAGGCAGACTCCACATTTATCCTCATTTGGGGAAAGCGTTCTAAAGAATTAAATCTGGATTTTCATTTCAAGGCACTGGGTTTGAATGGCTTTAAAACCTCCTGATTCACAGAGGTTTAATAATAATAACTGCGTTATTTGTCAGAATTATGACTGATAAACTGTATCAGAAGTGTTACCTGAAGATATATTCATAATTATATATATACACATACTAATGGCGAAATATACATTAAAACATTTATTTTATTTTATCTCCTAAAAATAAATTATTTTAGGCTATGAAATTTTCTCATAGTACAATTTCCCCCCCATTTTTGCCTTCCTTACTGTGCCTTTCTTTCCCTGCATTAATTTTCAGAGCAAACGTTCAAAGCCTGATGTGTTGAACTTCTTTTAGTGACCCTTTCTCCTCTCCCATGGGAGGGAATATTCTGCTTGTTTTGACAACTGATGTTTTAAAATCTCTTTTCAGTTTTTTTAATGTAGTGAGCACATAACAATTTTATTTCAATGCGTGACTCAATGACAATTAATAAAAAATTTTCATTGTAATAGATGAATTTTCTAGACTCCAGCAATACCAAAATGAGTGTTTATGTCCCGGATTTATTTTAAAATGTAAGTTTTAAATACTGTCCCTGTAACATCCACAAGAGCTCAAGAGGGTGAATTAATACCAACATTTATGTTGATATAGCTGAAAAAAAGTGGGTTTAGCTCTTGGGAGCCCATTGGGAACATCCCACTCCAGATCTGCAGCAATTAAGAACATCGAGACTAAAATTTTGGTTGTTTAAAGGTCATTTTTGTCCCTTGCAGAGGTGGGACACTCACAACCATAAATTTCCATGGCTCATTCCATCCATTTTTGATGGCAAGTTGGAGAAACCCAAACCATTTTTCCAGCCTTGTGTCCGTCTGCAGCTGAGAGCAGAAGCGCTGAGGCCACGGAGGAGAGAGACCCTGAGCTAAACCCGACCCCAGCCTGCCAGGGCGAGGTGGGATTCCCAAAAAGAGCATTTCAAATCTAACACTGCTTAATTCTACCTCGCTGAGCTCGTTCTTCTCTCCTGCACAGAGGCACGGGCGCCTTACATTCCCATCCCCAGCTTTCTCCAACTTTTTCTTCCGCTCTTTTTCCTTTTTCTCAAGGTGTGTTTGCTCCAGGGCTTTGTTTGTTTTTTTCTGAGGTAGCCCCTGTCAGCCAGCACCGATCTCCAGCACACCGGGGTTTTTTCCCCCCGTGCTCCGTGCAGTAATGATGATATCACCATACTGAGCTGAAACAAAGCAGGGCTTCATCTGGGGGGCAGAGGGATATGATAATCAGGGCGAAATCAGAGACCAGATCTTAAACTAGGAGAAATTGGTGAATTTCCATGAAAAATCAATGAGGAGCTGGAATGATTTTTTTTTTTTTTTCCCCCCGGGTGGAAGAAAACTGATATCAAAGTCAACAAGCTCCGAGCTTACCCCAGTCTGTGGAAATTTCGACATCCATTACCTGCTTTTGACCTTTAGCGGGGCAGCAGAAAAAGCAGCGCACAAACACTGGGGAATGGCGCAGCACCCGCACAGAGTTTCTCTTTCACACACGAAAACCAGAGGGGAGAAATTCAAATTAATCTTTTTTTCCTAGCTTGCAGCTGGAATCACCCTCTCTTAAAAACCACGGACACAAATGAGCAACGTGGTTGTAGGAATTAAAGCGTTTTGATGGCTTTTTTTTTTAAGGCCCCCGGGTTTGCTCGCGGCTGAAACTCCTGGAAATCTCAGGAGAAAACAAACAAACAAACAAACAAACAAAAAGGGGATGTGTAAGCCCCGGGGGTCAGGTTACCCTGCTTGCCTATTCATCACCGTCTCCTCTAGGAATGTTTAACCGCATTTTAGGGTCCTCGAAGGCTGTGAATTGTTGGGTTCGACTCCTCTTCGTGACGGCATCAGAAACGCGCAGCATTTCGGGGAGTGAAAGATCGTGGGATGAGGCTTGGGACACTCAAACTGTGGTCTTGGGCAGTGGTGCAAGTCTAAATAAATACCGAAAAACTGCAGGAAGAGTTCTGCACGGGCTTCTAGTTAAAGTAAAACCATAATAATAATAATAATAATAATAATAATAATAATAACAAGGGAGTAAAAACTAGGAAGGGCCAAACTCTGCTTTAAGCAGCCCTAATGATAATTACCTTGTGGTAATGAGTATGCAGGCCAGTTTTAAACAACATAAAGACAGTGGCTCTGTGTTCCTGCCTTCTGAGCCTGTCAGTGGGAACAGATCCCTCGTATAATCCTATAGAAATTCCTATGGCTCTGACCTCATGCTTTATTTAGGTGCATCAGGGCTTTAGGGTGGCTCTTGCCCGTCACTCCTGGCCCCTTCGAGGCATTTTCTTGCCTTATTCATGGATTTGTTAAAAAGAGATAAAAACCACAAGCTGGCTGTGATGCCAGCCTAAGCTTGCATCCACCTCCCAACCCCTGGGACTCTTTCAATCCGATGCCCCCAAAGCTAAAATTCTGTCACAGGGAAAATTCTGCCCTCAAATATGGGGAGTGAAGCATTACCTGATGAATGAAAGCAGGGAAAGTATTTTTTGCCCAGGATTAAAAAAATAAATTGGTTTAAAAAGAACACATTCTATTTATTCAGTTTTGAGTTTGGCTGAGGTTTTTTATAAAAATAGTGCCGTAATTTTTTAAGAAACATTTTCTGTTTGGATAGATTAACTGTACACGCAGGCACTTTAGCTTTTGATTCCTTTCAGTAATAGAGTAATAGTCATTGCTGGCATCAAAAACTCCTCTTAATAAAAACAGTTTGGGAAATCTTCCATGCCAGACAGCTAAAATCTCTTTGAAATGTGGGGGGGTGATGAGCAACTGTCAGAAAATTGGATTTTCTCTGCCCCCAGGTTGCAGCACCACAAAGGCATCGTCATCACTGGCTGAAGTGCATCTTCCCCAGTGCCCTGCTGCAAATTCCTGGGTTAAAAAAGGCATTTGGGAATGATATTATTCCTAGTTGATTTCAATAGCCAGCCTTTTGTGTATTTAGGACAAAAATAATGTGGGAATTACATCACTGTAGGGGCCTCCCTCTCTCCTGGTACTCTCCATCTGGGGCATTCTGGTACCAAGCAGGATCCCGGTGCATCCTCCCCAGCCCACTTGTTCCTTGGATTCCCTCAGGCTCTCAGAGAACTTTTTTGCTTCCCTTTAAGTGTGGGAAAAGCCTGAGTGGAGCAGCAGGGCTGGGGAGCCAGCACAAGGGATCCTTTCCCCTTCCCATCTGCGCTCGCCTTCGAAACAGCTCCTTGTGCCCATTGCCTTTAATCTCTCTGTCAGGTTTTTGCAATAATTCCTCTGCTGGCCTGAGAAGCTGAGAAGTTGCTTTCTGTCACTTTATGTCCATTAAATCAGGGCAAGGTTCATCTGAGTTAAATTTTCCTAGTTCTCTGAAAATCCCCACTTCCCTGAGCTGAGGCCGTGGCCCCGAACCCCCGCGCTGCTGCTGTCAACCCAACGTCAGCAGAAGCAGAAACTAAAACAAAGGAGAAAAATAGAAAAATACTGGAAGAAATGAATATTTCTCTCCATTTTCTGTGCTGTGGGTGAAGGCCAGTGGGGGATCTGGCTGGGTCCAAGTCTTTGGTACCCCTCTCATCGATCCAGCCCACAGGATTCATCCCAACCCCAGCACATTTGTACACACTGGGCGTTACTGGCCCAGGTTTTGCTTGTATTTGTTTCTGCCTTGCAATGCTCTTTTGTAAATCCTGAAGCATTTCTGTGCTGTTCATTTCAGCCCTTTTAAAAGTTCCATTTTGGGTGTTTTCTTTTTCATTTGCAGTGTTTTTACTTCAGAACGTCCAAGGATGCGCTGCCAACACAACCGTGAATGCACCCAGAACCGAAGGTTCAATTTAGCAGCTCACTGCTCTTTTGACATTTTAATTTCATCTCCTTTTTTTCTTTTTTTTTTTTTTCTTAAGAGAATTAGTGGTAACTTTATCTCTCATCAAATTCCAGGATTTTGTCTAATTCAATTATACCTATGGAGGCTCTTTTCTTCTTTCTTTGGCTTTACTGAAGTGACACAGATGATTATAGATCTGTTTCTGAGAAAATCCAAATCGCCCTGGAATTATCTGTGTTTTTATTTCTTTGTGTATGTCCAATAATATCTCTTACAATTCTTCAAGGTTAGGCAGTCCTGATCTTTTTATTTTATCTTATTATTACTAAACTACATTAATGATGTCCCATCTTCAGAGATTGGTAATTTGTTCCTGCAGCAGCGGTGATGATAACAGAAAAAAATATTAGGAAGCAGCACCTCTGTGCTTTAGCCTTCCTTACCATGTTCCCTGTCAGCTTGCATCCCCTTCTCCTCATCTGTGGGATAGAAATAACCTTGGGACTGGGAGAAAAGTGTGTTTCTCATAAGAGCACAGGACAGGAAAGCCTTTTCTTTAAATCAAAAGCAGTTGGCTGCTGCAAGAGCCGGGAGGCAGAAACTCTGCTGCTGCTGTTGACGTCTGCCAGCCCCTCCACCTGCCCACAGGCGGAATTCTCTGGGGTTAATATCGACCCCAAAGTCCTTACTTTTAATACTGCTCTAATCTGAGACCTGCTGCAAAGCTCTGTGCTTTCTGTGTGGGAACAGCCTGCTGTTTCCTGGAGGCTGGAGAGAGCTGCCTGTGGCGGTGGAACAGGTCATGGGATATTCCCCAGCAAGCCCCCGACCTCCTGAGCTGGTTCTGCTGGGAAATCGGGCTGGGCTTTGCCCAGGGAGACTCTCCTGGAACTACCTTGGGACTTTTTAGGGGATGTGTCCAGCCTGGTTCCGTCACCACCCTCTCCTCCGTCAGGCACATCACAAGGTCAGCAGCAATTCCTGGATGGTCAGGCTATTTTGGCTTTTCCTTCTTGGCAGGGAATTTTACCCATTTTCCTTCTGAAATGTCCTTTTTTGGCCAGAAATGGAACTGAGATTGTCTTCCCCTGCCCAACTCTACCTTTCCTGGGTAGATGGGAAGTCTGTGTGTACCCCAAAGGAATAATAGGGATCATCCCCCCTTCTTTGCAACCCAGTAACCCCCGTGGGCTGAAATACAGAATTTGGCTTGGCAGGGACCTTAAAGCTCATTTAGTTCCAGCCCCCAACAAGTCCAACCCCTCAAGTGGTCCCACAGCATTGCTGGTGGTGCTGCATTTGAGGTGATGCAACCCTGTGAAAACTGATGCTTTTGGTTTTACACAGCTCTGCCCCAAAGTTATCAAAGCCAAGGATGGGTGTCAGCGCCCAGGGCTGGACACGTTGGGAACGCCGGGAATTCCGGCACTCGCAGGCCTCGTGTGCTCTGCAGGTGGATTGGTATGTGGAAAGGTCACACCTACCAACTTCTTAGGCCTCTGGTGTGAAAGATAAAGCCATCTGGTCACCATTTGACAGCTTAAACTGTAATTACACCATTTGGCCTAGGAATTGCTGGCAGCCACCGTTTGAAGGCGCCGTGATTCAGCTATCCCAGCGCCGAGATAGGGATCGAGCCGCTCCACGGAAGCCGGGTTACTGGAATTCATCTCGCCTCATCTCCTTGGCCCGCTTTTTACCTCCCCAAATTTATCTCCGCAGATGCCTGGTCCCAATTGTGAACTTGGCGGCGGCTGTTTGGCGTAAATAACCCCAGTGGCCGCTAACCAGGAACACCTGCTGGCCCCGTTACCCGGAACGGGAGGAGAAGATGGGCATCTCCAGCGGAATTCCACCGCGGCAATATGGAAGTGTTTAAAGGAAGACCTGCCCCGCTCGGGGTAGCAGAGATCTGAACCTTTAAATTGCAGCCATTCCCGGCCTGACGATAAGTAAATAAACAATTCACAGCTGCGAGGGCTAAACACAGAACACATCTATCTCTCGCCGGCCTGATTGCTGAACAAGTAATTAAGTGCGAAATGTGAGCCCTCGATGTCACTGGGAGACGATAAAGGTCTCCAGTTGTAAATTAACTGAAGTCCTCGATATTAACCCTTCAGGAGCCCTTGGGTGGCACTGGGTGCCTCAGTGTGACTCCAGTGCAATTTGCATGCAATTATTCCTGACATTTGCCCCTGGGAATATGGAGCTGTTATTTTAACAAATTAAAAAAACAAGGGAGGGAGTTGCTTTGTCTCTTCTCCCTGAGCTAGGGCAGAGCACCCTCTAAGTCCCAGTTCCTGGCTCTGCCACGCTCGTCCATCACATTCCCGCTGTCACTGTCCCTCCTGGCGATAGCAGAGGTGTCACAAACCTAAAATACCTTAAAGCCATCGCTCAGGCTCTGAGATAAAGGGGGCTGGGCAGATATCCATCAGTGCCTCCAAATTGTGTTCGTTCAGGATTCACCTTGAGAATAAGGATGTAATGAATGGCCATAAATTGGAGTATCACCACTTGCTAAGTAATTCATTTAAAGGGTTGTGGGGTTTTGTTTTGTTTGGTTGTGGCTGCGTTTTTTGGGTTTTTTCCCTTTTTTTTTTTTGTTATGAATGAAAACTTTACTTTGCACGGTATTTGATAATTTATTTTAAGAGTTCAGCTCCTGCAACCCTATGACCATAATCAATGCATTTTCAGATGCACAACTAATTATTTTAGCACACAATGAAAACTTTGTCAACATCCAACAGGTGTCCAGTTATCAACCCAAGGGACTGCAAACTACAAGATAAATGAAAATAATTCAAAGTTGAATTTTTAAAAATTAATCATTTTTAAGCCATCCAATAATTTTTGAGTGCTAGATACCAACTTAGCAACTTCTGGGATTGGTTGAACTTAACGGAGTTTTGCTCCTTAGGTGATTCACAGGCCTAGATGACCTGATGGATGCTGGAGCTGGATTTGATTTGAATCCTGGACTATGAAGCCGTGGGGGGATGGATCTGTGGATCTGGATCACACTCAGATCACTCCACAGTCAATTTTGATGTGGGCCAAATGAATTCTTGGGCTCTGTGGGGAAGGGAGAAAAGTAGGGAGGGATTAACAGCAGGAGATGATACCACAGCTTCTTTCTCACTGAAGCACGAGGTTTGTTTGGGACTGGCCTTGTTATTATGAATTTTTTCAGATTTAACTCCCAGACTTTCACTCTTTTCCTATTCTGAAGCAGCTGCTTACATTTTACAGCTTTACTTGAAGCCACGGCAGGAGCTGTGCTCGAAATGGTGCCGTGGGAGTCAGTATCCCAGGTCAGGAGACCAGACACCAAATCCCTGGTGCATGTTGGCAGCTGGGAATGCTCCAGCAAACCAGGACGGCCCTGCCAAAGCAGCTCCTGGGAGCACATCACCAGCGGTGCAAATGGTAGATGGGATCAGAGGATAACCAACCAGGGATCTCCTCACTGACCAGAAGAGCCTTATCTTTCCCCTGTCCCAGAGAATCCATAAAACCCCACTCCATTTAACACAGCTGCTTTGTTCAGGGCTGAGGCCACACAGAGCATGGCTCATCCATTTTGGGTCCTACTTGCAGTGAGAGGCCCTGGGAACTGGGCAGGGAGACAGCAAACTTTCAAACCCCAAGCTGTGAAGGAGCAAGAACACTCCTAAAATGTCCATTCTCAAAGGGAGCCTCCCTTTTGGGTTTCAAATGCTATCTTTGTTACCACCCTTGGTAACCTCGGTAGCAAAGAGCTGGATGTTATTAGAAAAGAGCTGAGCCGAGCATGGGTGGGAAGACAAGAAAACAAAAGGAAATGGAAGTCCTGGAAATTGATTTTCCATTCGAATCTATTATTTTTACTTCTAATCTTTAATAAGACGTTTTATGAAGTTTATTGCACTGCTATCTATTTTCTTTTAGGGTGTGTTATCTTTTGTGAATTAGTTTAGACTAAAATAAACCTCAGTTGCTAATTAAGGATAGAAATGGAAACCCAAAGATTTGCTTCTCATCAATGCCAAGCAGTAAATCCTTTAATGCTCTGGGATTTTTCTCTATAGCTCTAAATTTCCCATTGGTATTTAGTAATCTGCTGATTGCATTTACTTTAATTCTTTGGTCTTCAGAGTGTTCATGTTGAGGCACTCACTTACAGTAGCTCTGCGTGTTAAGGGCAATGAGTTAAAAGCTGTGGGGGTTTTTTTATTAAATTCCAGCTCTGTTTTTCCTATTGAGTTCCCAGCTACTGGGTTATATCACACTAATAGGAGTTGTACTCTGGCTGGACAAATGGCAGCCTGTTGCAGTGTCCTGGGGGAGCCATGACATCATTTTTAATTTGCTTATCTGGACTCGGAAAAATAGGAGGGTGTTTGGTGAGAAAGTGAATTTATTTTTGCCACTAAGTCACCTCTTCTTGCTGTGATGTTATGGGAACTGTGTCCCTGTGCGGGTCACACCCACTGGCTGCTCCCTGGAGGTCTCAGATGTCCCCATTCCACCACCTCTGAAGGAAAGGAGGCATTTAGTGACCCACTAGCCCATTTTCCCATTCCCTAGGAACTGTGGAGGAGAGGGACACCCCTTCCTTTAATGCACATCCCTCAAGGTTTGCCTGCAGGCTGACAGAAACAAAGGAAACGTTCCAGGCAGTTCTGTGGTTGGGTCTCACAACAGACTTGACACTGGGATCCACAAGAATAGGGACTGGGGAAATGATTTGGAGCAGCTTGGATACCTTTGGTTGTGTTTGGATTGCATTAGCTAAAACAGGGTTTGATTTTTAATCTTTTTTTCATTTCCTCATTCCGACTGAGACTGGAAAAGGTGTTCTATTCCCATGGGAGCTGGAAAAAGGCTTCCTAACAGAGCTGGTCTAACCTTTGCTGTGAGTGTCTCTTTTCTCATGGAGTTAGGAGTTTTAGAATGGGAGAGAGACTTTAGTCATATCATTCTCAGTAAACAGTTTACATGCAGAGAATGTTGGATAAGAAGTTACTAAATCAGTAAATGCTTTTCTAATTTGACCCAAATTTTTAGCATTTTCTGAAACTATGGCTGTGTCTGCTCCAGAAAGATCATCTTGACATCAAGCCTTTAATAACTCTGTAGAACTCAGCCCACTGAGATATTTTGTTTTCCCTATGTAAAGTTCGCTTGTTTTGCAATGAGAACCTTCAAAAAGGAAGTGAAACAGCATTTTTTAACATTTACTTACTTATTGCACTTATTCCAGAGAGACAATCACTCATTAACTATAATTTGTTGTTGCACTTTCCCCCTCCTAACACAAGCACACATTTAACTGATCCCACTGATGTTCTTTAAAGCTTCAAGTCTCAAAATTTCGATGGCTAAACTCTCTCAATTTGGGTAAACTAGGTTTGAAGAAGGGAACTAAAGCTGTATTTTCTGAGTGATTTGGGAAAATGGAATCACTTCATCAGTCTCAGTAGCTTTCAGTGAAACCAGTGCCATAAGCTCCTGGACACCTGGAACAGCTGACTTGGCATTCCAAGTGAGTGAGGACCAAAGGCTCCAGCTCTCAGCAGTGGGAATGACCCAACAGCACGAGGAAGACCTGATTACATCACGGAGATAACCTGTTCCCTTAAAAATAGCAAGGTCAGGGAGGCAATAAAGCTGTCAGCACGGCAATCACAGCTTGTGCTCCACCAGCTCCCCAGGCTGGGGACCAGGAGGGTGGGGACCTCACAACGAGGATGGCCACGTTTGGGTAAACAAACCCATGGCAATACCCCAGTGCTATTGTCTGCTCAACAGCTCTATTTGTGCCAGTGATATTTCCAGGTTAGCTCCTCCTAGGCCCATAAAAATCTTCTTTTTATTCTTTTTGTTGTTCTTTTTTTTTTTCTTTTTCCCCTGGATGCAATGATAGATGGAGTGCCCATAAAACCTCACAGCTCCATGGAGGACATCCCCAAGCACTGAGCCAGGTGTGGAGCAACTGGTCATGGAACAGGCTTCCACCCAGGCCTGGGCTTGGCTCGAGTCTCTTGTCCAGTCACTGGGATGCCTCACTCTTTGTTCACATCCAGCTGTGGGGATATTTCACACCAGAGTGCAGGCCAAGAATGGAAAACCATCCAACCTCTTCAGCTAAGCAGCCTTGGGAGGTACGTGCATGGTGCAGGTGGGATCACAGCCCAATATTTTCATTGTGCTGGGACGATCCCTTTTCAGCAGAGGAAGATGTTGTGAAGGGTTCACATCCTGTTGCTGCCTCAGACACGTTTCAGCTATTGCTGTTTTCCTTTGGATAACGTGTCCCTTGGCTCAGTCTCCAGTTTAGCCAGCCTTGGACAATAGGTCAGAGTGATGCAACTGATTTGGGGGCAACTTTTGGACACAAGTGTCAAACTGTGCAGTTTTGATAAGGATTGAACACATTCAAAGCAGCATCTAGGAATAAAACCTTTCTCATTTTATCCAAAATGAAGCATAGACTTGTGCCACTGATAATATAAAGCAAACTTTTGTCTGTTAAACACCAAGTCTTCAGCAAATTTTGGTGAAATTTGTGATTTGTAAGATACTTTTCAATTTAAAGCACCAAGAAAATGTCAGGGGTTGAGTTCAGAGGTGTGAAAGACCAGAAGAGGTATTGGCCTCCCGTGAGTGAAATGTGGTTGCAGTTAGAGCAGCTGCCACTGCCTTGCACAGCTTTTCTCTTCCTTTGGTGGTGGCTCAGCGTTGCACCCAGAACAGGCAGTTACAACCTGAAATTCCTGAAAATTACATCCACCTTCTCCCATCCTGTCCAAGAAATCCATTTGGAAATGAAGCTTCAAATCCAAATTTCCATTGCTGTTGAAAAGGGCTTGAGATGGGATGAGATTACAAGCGATTGAATGGAATAAAATTGGGGTTGACCAGAAAATTAAGTTGCAACTCAGACAAAACTTTTAGGAGTTTTTAAAGTACATTTGCTACTTTGCATAATATTTTGTTATGTTTTCACATTTACTGATTTTGATGGGGCCCAAAATCAGAAATACTGTGAGATGAGGCTATTTGTGTGGACTGGTTTTNGGTTTTCCCCCCTCCAGTACCAAAGAAAAACTAAAAGTTGGCCGCCTTCTTCTTTCATTGAACTCGACGGGGATTTAATTCTTTGATTTCAATCAGGACAATGTTTAGCACTTTTGGCTGCCCAAAAGACACCGTGGTCCAATCACCTGCTCCGGATCTGCAGGCTGAGCTCCGCAGGTGTTACTAACCCTTCCCGAGTCATCGCTTGACTGGAAACAGGAATTTCTCTCTGAACAAATTGTGGTGACCTGAAACACGACTGCTATTTGGTGCTTCTTGGGAGCAGCCCTGCCGGGGAGGAAGTTGAAGGCTGTTAATTTTTGGGATGATAACAAAATCTTTTAATGAAAGGGACGGGTTTGGCCTCCGAGGCCTTTGCCTCGGGGAGCGGGTGTGAAGTGGAGCAGCCCCTCGGGCCTGGGTTTGCCATGCTGGCTGCAAGGGCGTGAGAAGAACGGTGTTTGTAGCTCTGCCAAGCCCTTCCCTGCTGCTCTTTGAGAAACCAAGTTGCAAAAATCTCCTTCCTGCAGAGTGTCGCAAGGACTGTCTTGAATTTGGTTTCAGGAAATGATTCAGTTTGGGTTTTTTTTTTTTTAATCTAGCTTGCTCCACGTTATTAAAAAATAAAGATATGATTTACATGGATCTGTTGTGTGGGGCAGGAGACCTACATCGCCTACAGGGATGGTGATGGGGTGGCAATTTCTCTGTGCTGGAGCAATCAGTCAGCCTTAGTTTAAATCCCTTCCTTCATCCAGTGCAACAACAATATCTTTTGGACAAGGGATTTTGGAAAAGTTGAAATGTTTGCTTTACAAAACAGACATAAAATTTCTCCTTCAAGGTGCTAAATTTGTGCTGAGCTGGTCCAAAACACGACTGCATCTGGCTGTGTCTTGTGTCTGCTACTAAAAAAATGTCCTAAATTCCAGACAACCTCTGGGGNCTGAAATTCCTGAAAATTACATCCACCTTCTCCCATCCTGTCCAAGAAATCCATTTGGAAATGCAGCTTCAAATCCAAATTTCCATTGCTGTTGAAAAGGGCTTGAGATGGGATGAGATTACAAGCGATTGAATGGAATAAAATTGGGGTTGACCAGAAAATTAAGTTGCAACTCAGACAAAACTTTTAGGAGTTTTTAAAGTACATTTGCTACTTTGCATAATATTTTGTTATGTTTTCACATTTACTGATTTTGATGGGGCCCAAAATCAGAAATACTGTGAGATGAGGCTATTTGTGTGGACTGGTTTTTTTGGTACTGGAGGGGGGAAAACCTGCTCTTGTAGGATTTTTGTCCCAGAAAGAAATAAGAAAAAAATAATTTGTGAGTGATTTTCTAAATGGAATAATTCATCTGTAGCTTGCCTATCACCAGGTCCTAATTAGCTGTTGATGTTAATTCCATTGATTGTCCATAGGTGAGTCAAAGTTCTAAGGCAAGGAAGGAATTTAATTGGAATGATTTTTCAGTTTTTGGGTCTATTTACAGACTGTGGTATGTCCATTTGAGCAAAAGCCAGAACGTGAAACTGAAACTCCAGTGTTTTCTTCTTGCTATAATTGGAATCTTTTGAGACAAGATTCCAATGTTTGAAGGTGTTCATTGCAAGGTTTTGGTTCTTTCCCATCAAGATTTCAATGCTAATATATTAAAAAAGTATCTGAAATTCCTGAAAATTACATCCACCTTCTCCCATCCTGTCCAAGAAATCCATTTGGAAATGCAGCTTCAAATCCAAATTTCCATTGCTGTTGAAAAGGGCT
>VXAD01000352.1:445795-589951 GCA_013399195.1 Dicrurus megarhynchus | reverse complement strand
CTCGGGCCTGGGTTTGCCATGCTGGCTGCAAGGGCGTGAGAAGAACGGTGTTTGTAGCTCTGCCAAGCCCTTCCCTGCTGCTCTTTGAGAAACCAAGTTGCAAAAATCTCCTTCCTGCAGAGTGTCACAAGGACTGTCTTGAATTTGGTTTCAGGAAATGATTCAGTTTGGGGTTTTTTTTTTTAATCTAGCTTGCTCCACGTTATTAAAAAATAAAGATATGATTTACATGGATCTGTTGTGTGGGGCAGGAGACCTACATCGCCTACAGGGATGGTGATGGGGTGGCAATTTCTCTGTGCTGGAGCAATCAGTCAGCCTTAGTTTAAATCCCTTCCTTCATCCAGTGCAACAACAATATCTTTTGGACAAGGGATTTTGGAAAAGTTGAAATGTTTGCTTTACAAAACAGACATAAAATTTCTCCTTCAAGGTGCTAAATTTGTGCTGAGCTGGTCCAAAACACGACTGCATCTGGCTGTGTCTTGTGTCTGCTACTAAAAAAATGTCCTAAATTCCAGACAACCTCTGGGGCTTTGAAATAAAACTCATTAATCCTGCATTTGAATTTAATATTTGAAATTTTATCCTAATCTTTTTTTTCTTCCACATGAATTAACTTTAGAATACTTGGAAAGGAACACAAGGGTGGATTTTTTTCTTTTTTTTTTTTTTTTAGAGAGAGAGAGAGAGGGAGAACATTCTTAACAAAGGGTATAAAATTAAACTAAATTTGACCTCTGCCTTTAGCAGATTTTCCACCTGGTCTGTGCAGGAAATCAACTTCTATATAGCAGCTCTTTCATAAGGAATAACATACATGAGTCTGTAAGTGACAGTTTTTCTTGGGTGGACAACAATGTTAGTTACTTTTTATGATTAATTGATAAATGTTTTGATATGGTGCCTGGGCTCAGAGTCAAAAATCACTCCAGTTAGATGATCCAACACTTGGGAAGCTGAGCCAATTACAGCTCAGGCACAGTGAAAACAATTCTAAAATATTTGAGCCTAAAAATGTGCATAGTTGTTAAGGAATCTTACACGTGGGTGTATGGTGGTATCCTGAATTACAACTACTTGGTGGGCCAATTTCTTCAGGAATGCAGGGAAGCAAAGGGATTCGAGACTCTTGCATCTATATTTCAAAAGACTTGGGAAAACAGAAGAACCACATGGGCTCTTGTGGCTGGGCACGTGCTGAGGAAAACCAGAGCATGGGCCAAAATGTACTTTTAGTCCCTTGGGTTACACAAATCCCTTTGCTTTTTTGGGAAGGTTTTAGGTTTCGAATCTCCTTCCCTTGACTCTTAACCTCCTCTGAGCTTGCTCTTTTCTTTTTTTAGGCTCCAGAACTTACTTTCTACACCAGGCTTCCAACTTTCGTCCTCAGATTTGCACCCTGACTCTACCCCTGATGGATTTTTAAACGACCCACGAGGAATAGGACTTCATCTCTGCAATCAGATTGCCCCCACCAGCAGGGTGGGCTGGACTCAGAGTTTTTAGGTACAGCTCAGCACCAAAAAACCTACACTAGACACAGCCCTTGGAGGTCCTCCAAAAGAATAACCTCGTTTGCCATTAGAGTTTATTTTCTCAGATTACTGGGAGAAAGAAAAAACATTCCATGTTTGTCTTCCTAGAGGTAAGTAAATACAGTGGCATTTTTTCAGTGGGATTTTGGGGTCATCAACTCAAAGACCATTTGGAAATCTCCCTGTGGCAGGTTGCTGATGGCTTTGTGTGTAACAGAGCTGTTCCCAACAAAGTCAGTGGAAATAGAATATCTATTTTCTTTTCTGGTTCCCCAGCCTTCAGATCCTAAAATGATACATGGAAATTTTGAGGGATGCATGCCTGGAATCCAGTGCCACCACAGATCTGGAAACTGAGGGTCAAATCCTGAACTTCAAAAATCTCAGGGGTTTTTGGCTGCTCATCATTTTCCATGCAAGGATCTCATCCTAGCCCCAAGCATCTCATTGTCTTCAATGGATTTTTATTCCAAGGCCAAGCTTCACTTTAAAAAAAATTAATGGATGCAGCTACTGCTGGAGGCTGATTGGCATCACTAAGGCCATCAGCCCCTGAAAGGCTAGGACATATTTGAACAGAATTAGATCTAGATATTACTCCATATTCTTAGAGCCCTTGACTCTTGATATATTCTTGTGTCTGCAGAAGGAAGAGAGGAGAGCTGAAGAATATATTTTCAAAGGGAGGACCATCTTTCCTATCCTTCTCTTGCAGTGAAGATCCAGTCGGCTATGTGGTTAAAAATGTAATTTCCCCAGTAATCCTCCAATTTCAGGTACCATTTGAGTGGTATGATGCCCTCTTCCCGACCCTCCCTCCATCCCTGACACCCTGTTTTGATCCTGGCCGCTGTGTCTAAACACACTCCTGCTTTCACTCTATTTAACACTGGAGGATTTCGTCGCTGTCGATCCAAAAGGAAAATTTCTAACAGCACACTCTAAGCTTTACTGCTCGTGACTTCTTAATCATGCAGATTTTATTTCATGTTAAGCTAGCAACTGAACTCTTCTAATAAACAGAGTAAAATCTAATTAGGCTACTGGAGGGGAATAGAAGAATTTATACTCCTCCAGACACACAGACATTAGGAATTCTTCCTCAAACATACACCCAGGCTTCCTGGCAGCCGTCTCCTTCAAAGAGGGGCTAATGATCCTACTAATTTGCACTTAGCTGATACTGCGAGGAGTTCCTCACAGATGGAAAATATACTTCTTCCATGAGATCACACAGGGCAGCACGGCCTCGTGGATTGTGCACAGAGAAAAAGAAATCCCAGCTCCTAATCCCACGGCTCCCACTCCTCGCTGTGTGGTCTCTCTCTCTCGGTTTCTCCATGCGCAATCTCGCTGCTCATTCATGGGACTGTGGTGATTACTCACTGCTTTGCCTGTGTTTCCAAAGCAGAAGGTTAAATTAGAGCACTGAAACGCTCTACGTGATTAGAGACTCAACAGAACCTCCAGAACATCTGTAGGGAAGATTGACGGCACAGATGAATTTGGCTGGATTTTGGTCTTCATTGGGCTCGTAGTTATTTCAAGTATTGCTGGTGAGAGGGAGATCAGAAACCACCCGGCCTCGGGGAAGCCGACCCCCATGGAAGGGGACACATCTTCCCACGAGAGGCCACAGAGCCAGGCTACACCCAACCCCTCAGGGATATCTCCATGCACTCAATCATCCCTGGCCTGCACACCCATGGTCCCTCCAAAGGGGTGATGCTCCCCAGGGAACTGGTGGAGTCACCATCCCTGAAAGTATCCAAAGAACACATGCACGTGGCACTTTGGGATATGGTGTAGTGGGCATGGTGGTAATAGGTCAAAGGTTGGACTGGATGGTCTGGGAGGTCTTTTCCAGCCCTGATTAGCCTGTGGTTCTATGATACCACCTCAAGTTTTTATCCCTTATAAGCAAAAGCAGCTCAAGCAGGCAGCGGGGTCAAGCTTGGCCTCTCTGCTGATTTGGACTGGGATGGATGTATAGTGCAAGGGGCAGGGAGTCCTCCAGCAACTTTTCTCACTGTTCCCTGCAAAGGACAACCCAGATGTCCCACAGCAGCTCCAGCTGTCCACTGACCTTGGGAACCATGGGATATATGCCCAGAATTAGCTAGGAAAGTGTGAATACCATGGAAGCAACAGGTAAACCCAAGGCACACAACCCTCAGCAGGAACTGGTGCTCAAGGCTTTTCCCCAAGCCTGTGTGTTTTCCAGCAGGCTTTTTTCAGCTGGAGAGCTGTCATGTCCTTTTCCAAGGCTGTTTAGCCCTTCCAGTTTCTTGTCAGGATTGTTCCTATAAAATCATCAGTCATTTCTTTGGTTTGAATGAAGAGCAGGGAGAAAATATAGGAGTAAAAGTTAAAATAAAACCAGAATAAAAGCTGGGGGTTGTTCATAAGCAAATAGAATCATAAAATTATGGGATCATAGAATGGCTTGAGTTGGAAGGGACTTTAAAGCTCATCCAATTCCAACCCCCTGTCACGGGCAGGGACATCTTCCATTATCTATCCCAGGTTGTTCTAGGTCTCATCCAAGGTGGGCTTGGACACTTCCAGGACTGGGGCATCCACAAATTCTCTGGATAATAAAAGAGGAAGTGACCCAGCCCCTGGTGATCTCAGGAGACAACTTTCCATTGATGACATTTGGGCAGAGTGCCAACAGCTCTGGCCCCTGGAGATGCAAATGCTTCAGGAAGGATTCAGGTCCTGCTGAGCACAGGTTTGTTCAGGGAAGAGTGTAGCCCCCGGAGTGGGAGGAGAAGACCTGCCTGCTCATATTTCAGATTTTTAAAAATCAAAACACAAAAAGTTCCAGCAAACAAGGACCCTGCAGCGGGCTGAAGCTGATGTATCTTTTTCTAATACATGGAGCTTTTGTGAAATGAAATCCCTGGCCTGAAACCTGGAGGCATCGCTTACTTTTAACTTTTACTTTATTCAGGCAAACCTCCAGCTGATGTGAGAGAGCACTGGGTCATATTAGGATTTGGCCCACAAGGGCGGAGCAGAGCCAAGCTCAGAATGTCACATAAACATATTAACTGGAGACTTGGCTTTCTCCGAGATCCCAGGGATGGAACAGGGCCGTGATCTGGTCTTCTGTGAGGAGTGTGAGGAGGTTAAACTCATCCTGCCCAGAGCATTAAGAGAACAGGATCCAAACATCTGCACAACCCTCTGTATCATCTCTTCCTCCTCTTGGAGATGTCTGGAATCTCGTCTGTTTTGTGTGACTGGTAGAAACGAGCTAAAAACTGCTAAACCTGTTCTGTGTGGGTGAAAAAAAATCAGAAATCAACTCCTGGGTTGTTCACACTGAAGTGGAAAGCATGTTCTCAGTGCTGCTGAGGTATGAAGAGGGCATATTGTTCATTTAAACCACACTCTATAGTTTTTGCAGCAGTAAAGTATTTTTGAAAGTCTACAGCTGCAGGAGAAATTCCCTGGGGTTTATCCTTCAGTTTTCTGCCAATCAGAAAGCTGAAGGCAATCCGGTTTGGGCTCCAAAAGTGACATTTTAGTGTTACACGTCTGAAATGTGGAGCGGTTTCGAGAGAGCATCCTGACAGCTTTGGAACTCCGGAGAAATGATTTTCTGGTGCCAAGCTACACAGTCTGGGAAACGCTGCACGCCACACTCGCTCCCTGTCCCTCTGCCAGAACCCAAAATATAGATTCAAAAAAGAACAAGAAATGTGGCTCAGGACTCTGGTTTTTGGATGCTTTTCAAGCAGGAGCTCTCTCTAATATTTAATGTATTAACTGCCCTCTCGGCCATAAGTGTTCGGTATAAGAGGAGGTCTGCATTCAAGTAGATCATGTAGCAACACCACGGAGAAAGGGAGAGATGCTGCAGGAAAGAAAATGTCCCAGGTTGACCAAAAAAAACATCTCCAGTGTGGAGGAAATGGTAAAACTTGGGCCAATCCACTGTAAGCCCATTAATTTATAAATTTAAAAGTTGTTTCAGAGTGGTTTCTGAAAGGGAAAACACGGGCATCTGAGAAGGTGTGGAGGCTAAACCATTGATGTGGGAGCCATTCTTCAGGGAACAAGAATGCCAGGCCATGCCTGTCTCCACAAAATGGTCAGAAAGAGGAGATTGAAAGACCTTTAGAATTATTGCTTCAAAATAAACCCAAAAGAATGGTTATTAGATTAAAAAAAAAAACCAACCTTTGGTTTCTCAGTGTTATTTTATTTAAGTAGAGCAGAGAAGAGCTGGGAGAGGAACAGGTCACAGTTTTGGTCTTAATTAATGGTTTTAAGACGTTCTTTAATGGGATGATAAGAATAGAGCATCTTGTAATTAAGTCCTGGGATGAATCAATTCGCAATAACTTATTTTAGCTGGTTAGAGCAGGAGCTGCCCTGCCATAGGAAGGTTTATCCACAGGAATATCCCTGGAATGTGATTTCTTCAACCCCAGCTAGGGTTGGAAACAGCTCCTTGAAGGGGAACAGCTCAGATGGGGTTCTCATGTCTCTCCTGAAGTGCCCTGCCAGGGCTCCAGGGGAGAGGATCTCTGAGCTCAGCCCCTTCTGATGTCCTTGAATGTGGGAAGCTTCATATTTTCAAACACTCTGTCACGGATTCGATGACTTTGGCCCAGCACCTTCTGTTTATTGTTAATGAAAGTCAATAGAAGTGTGGAAAAGTACAAAATGTCAGCCTATGACCTTATGAAATCCATGCAGGAGAGAGCAAAGAAAGAAAACCACCCTTTGGTACTCACTTTGTCCCTCCTGCTGTGTTGGGATCCAGAAGTAAAAGGCTTTTTCTCAGGGCTGGGGCTTAGTAAGTCAGGAATTTTGTCTCTCCTTGTTTTCCTTGCAGTTAGTTAAATCCTTAGGCTCCTGTTAACACTGAACTCCAAGTTGATTTTTGTGTTAAAATGCTGAAACCTAATTTTCATTTAACAATTTTCTGTTGGAGGCCAACATCAAATTAGTGTGTTTTCCACTGGCAGCCCCCAGTAATTTGGTAGGCAGGAGGCTCACACATACTTAAGTTATTCAATACATTTTGTTTTACTCTGTACAAGAAACCCAGTCAGAAAAGGCTGATTTATGATATTCCTCAGGTTTCCTGTTACTTTAAACCACCAACATCCTATGGCCAAGCCCTTCACAGGCAGCCAGCACATCTGGCCCAGAGTGCTTCTGTCACCTATGGCCAAAATGCCATATTTATAATCAAGTCATCATAGAAAAGAAAGAATTGATTATGATGAAAAGGGAAAAAAACCCAGAAATTTAAGAAGGCAAAGTTATCAGTGGACATTGGTAAATATGTTCGGGTGGGTTTTTTTCCAAACACACATCCCAGACAAAGAGGAGCCTGCAGCACACTGAGCAGGATTGTTAGATATGTACAATCATCTCTTCTGGCCTAATTATAAATTACTGAAAGCTTTGATTTTCCCATTTCGCTCATTTTTAATGTCTATTTTGTTTTCCATTTTTACAGACAGCCCACTCCTGGCTGAAGCCAGAGCTCCACGGTCCATGTGAAATCCCACCTGCAATTCTGCAGCTGCCTGTGAAGAAGTGAGTCTGCTCCTCACAAAATGTATTTTAGCTGCTCTCCTTAGGGATTTTGGGCTCATGCAGTCCCTGGGTCTGGGTTGTATCTGTGTATCCATCTGTCAAATGGGATCAATGAGCCAAAGTCTCCCTAAATATTAACTTCCTACATGTTTCATAAAATAGTCAGAGGCAGAAATTTGGCTTAATGTTCTCCTTAAAGGGAAAGCTGGATTGTCTGTCTGTGCTGTAAAAATCATACACAAATCCACAGGGCATCAAATGAGGCTCACAGCACAAATCCTTAATTTTTCTCATAAAACTGCAGGTTTCAAATATGCTGTATAATAAAGGGAGTGAAAGACCTGCAATATTCAGGCTGGCCCAGGCTGTGAAGTCAGGCAGTGGTTTGAGGTTACAGGACATGTAAACTGGCACGAGCAGGGATTTGTGTGTACCCCTTTTGGGCACAGGCAAAGCTGTATTTTCTTCTCTGGAAGATGCGTTTACAGAGACTCATTTTTGATAAGAGACTCGTAAAAGAAACCTACAGATGATAACGAACAGAGGCTCAGCTGTGTCAAACCCTGGAATGCTGCTATGGAAATGGGAGGAGCTGCAGAGGTTCAACATCTTTGAAAATCTGATCAGTGAGTATTTCGAGTCAGCTTCCTCTGCCAAAGGAGAATGAAATTTTCCAAATCTGTGCCAAACTCTGACGTTCATGAACAGTTCCTCAAGTAGGTTTGGATGATGTAACCAATAATCATGAATCCCTCCTCCACTTTCTAAATTACATCTGGTTGAGATGAATTTTTATGTGGATAACACAACCAAAATCTGAAAGACTCTGTTTGTGCTAAACTTTATTATTCAGTTACACTATGAGATATAAAATTCAGGAAAAAGGAATTCTGACCTGTGAGGGTGAGCAGGCCCTGCCACAGGTTGTCCAGAGAAGCTGTGGCTGCTCCTGGGTCCCTGGGAGTGTCCAAGGCCAGGCTGGATGAGACTTGGAGCAAGCTGGGACAGTGGAAGGTGTCCCTGCCCATGGCAGGGGGTGGAACTGGATGATCTTTTAGGTCCCTTCCAACCCAAACCACTCTAGGATTCTAAACGCAGAAAATTATTTAAGCACTTGTTTAACTTCAGGGAAATGGTTTAAATGTGTCTTTGAGCTGCAGGTTGGTGCCTGAGAGTCGTTAAAACTTTGGGGGCAGCATCCACCTGGTTGGGTGCTCACTCGAGGAGGGGATGTTTGCACGAGCAGCTCTCAGCGATAACAGCGCCTCTCGTTGCTTCTTTTGGCAGCAGCTCTGCGAGTCTCTCCCAGCAGAATTAGATCACAGCCAGTCCCACCTCAGCTGCAGATTTGCTGGCTGAACAAAGGGGAGGAAATCGGACTCGTGGTCATGTCTGCTGGCAGAGCCCAGCACTCGCAGCGCTCTGGGGTTGGTTCCAAGGGTGCACAGCACCCAGCCTGTCCCTGCATCCCAGATTTACCCCCCCTGGCCAAAATGACATCCCAGAAAATATTTCTGCTGCTGCCCTCATTGCTCCAAATCAGCGAGACAAATTCATTCGCATTTTAAGTAGCAATACCAGAAATAATATTTGTATGATAAAAAAGAATTTGTTCCAAGCAAGGAGCCAGCTGTTTATTTGTGTACGATTCTGAGTCAGGCATCTTTAATTTGGCATTCAAAGCCTGTTTTAACAAACAAGATTTTGTTTTATATCAAAGTGCCCGATCAGGTGGGGTTTTCTGAGCTATTAAATAGCTTTGAGAAATGCAGTCTTTGATATTTCACTGCTCTAAACATAACTTTTGCCTACGTTAGACAAAGTTTTATTGTTCCTTTTTTACATGGAAGTGCTCAAAATTTTGCTTTTGAAAGGTAAAGACAGAGTGAAAACAGAGAATCAAAATGAATTTGGGAGATGGGTGACTTCACAAAACAAGGATTTAGGTGGTGGTTCCACAAGCAGCAGTATTTGTGCTGTGTGCTGATAATTCATTTACAAGTCTATTTTTAAGCTGAATTCCCTTCCTGGTAACTTCCAGTGTCCCAGTTCTCCCCCTGTGGGGTCATTTCATCTCTCTCTTTAGGCAAATATAAGTTTAGGAGCAATAAGGGATTCAAATATTGCTGAAATGCACAGCTGGAAAGAATCCAAATAAAGTTTTTCCTTAGGTTATTTAGGTTTCCATTTAACTCAGCAAAATGACAAAGAGGAGGTGGAATGAACCACTGCAGGACCCACATTTTTCACCTTTATCTTAGGTTGTGTGACCCCATAAATAGCTGGAGAAATAAATAAAAAGAAAAATCTCAAATTAATTGTTGCAGTCTTAGGTACCTTTTGCCCTGAAGCCCAAACACACATTTCTATCTATGAATTTCTGGGTGAGAATAAAATTAAATCCAAATTGCTGATGCCACTCATGGAGGAAGGAGGCTTTGTATTCTCTGTATGTGCCCAGCCAGGCACTTACAGATCATTGGCAAATATAGAATGAGCATTTGAATACAAATGTGGGTGTTGCACACTTAGATTTAAAAGTCACCCTTATTTTTGTTGGTAGAAGATTCATTTTTAATGGAGAGGAGACCAGACCATGAGACCATGTTGTCCTGACTCCAGAGCTCAAGGGAAAACTGGGAGAGAAACTCAAACCTACAGCCAGACATGAAAAATAGAAATGTCAGTGACCACTTGGAGCTATCAGGGTAAGAGGAACTTGACTTAGGGGTCTAAAGACGCTCTTATCACCCAGGAGGGACTGATAGAGGAGGATTAATGGTGTTCAAATACTTCCTGGCAATGACCTTCCTGCAGCCATTCCTTTTCCTTCACAAGGGCTCTGCTTGCCCAACAATAGCAGGGATTATAATTTATTTAATTGTGGTTTTACTTCTTCCTTTTGTCAAAGGATTTGAAGAAAGTCACAGCTGGTGGCAGTTCTTGGATCGTCCACAAAAAATGGCACAAGAAAGCAAAAATTCTGTAAGATTTCTGCAAGAGAATCTGATTTTTATGCCATTGATTTCCTGCCATTACAGCAATTAATCAGGCCCTTATTTTATGGATCTTAGTTTATTAATCTGGCCCTTTGTGTTTGTGAAATACTTTCAGAAATCAAGACTGGACACTGATGTTTATTAGAAAATTAATTTACTTTGTTTAGAGGATTCCCTTGCTTGACCTTCATATGACAGATCTGTACAAAAATGTGTGTGAAATTCAGGAACACACAAGAAATTTCATAAAATGTTGCACGGGATTAAAGGTTTCTGACTGAAATCTGTGTTTCATCCAGGGCCATCAAGTGTCAGCATCAGCTTCGCCTTTACAGGAGGTCCTAGTGGGGTGCAATTTGGTTTCTTCTCCAAAGTAACCAATGGGCACAGCCTCAAATTGTGCCAAGGGAGGTTTGGGTTGGATATCAGAGAAAATTTCTTCACTGAAAGGTTTGTTAAGCATTGGAAAAGGCTGCCCAGAGCAGTGGTAGAGTCACCATTCCTGGAGGGATTCATGACATGTGGATGTGTCATCTGGGACAAGGGTTAGTGCTGAGATAACGGATGGACTGCATGATCTTAGAGGTCTTACTCAATCTAAATGATTCCATAATTCCAATTCTCAATTTTCCCTGCTTTTCTTATTTTACCATCATTTTTCCTGGTATAATTTTATTCCTTTCATTTTTTTACTTTCAATGAGCCCAATTAAAAAAAAAAAAAAAAAAAGGAAGAAAACCAGAAAAGAAAAATCTTCTTTGGAAATATTTGAAATATTACCCACTGGAAAAGTAATATCCTTTAGCAGATGGATAGTCATGCAAACACACTGCTGCCCAGCACACCAAAACCAGCCTGGATCCATGGGAATGGCTTCAGATGGCATCGTGGGGAGGATTTTGCAGGGAATTAAAACACCAGGTTTGAACCTCTAGGGATGAGGGTTCCAGTTTGAGCTCTGGTTGGGAAGGAAAATAATAAATCTGGGAAAATCGGTGTGGTGGTCTCATTAGCACTCGTTACAGAAATCAGCCACACGATTTGGGGCCGTTGGCAGCTTTTTGCTGGATAAATCCAGGGTTGGAATAACAACATTTACTGCAGGTTAGGCTTGAGGAGCACTGGAAGGGGGAGAGGTTTGCACAAAGCCTGGCTGTACCCAGGCCAGTGTTAACACCCCCTTTACTTCCATTTGCTTTGAATTCACTCTCATATTTGGATCAAAATAATTTTAGAGTTTTTTTCTTTTTTTTAAAAAAAAAAAAAGGAGGGAGTAAAAATAGAGACAGACAAGTTTTGAATTGTAAAACATGTAACAGAGCCCATTCCCAACAAGTTTTATTGCTGTTCAAAGAACTCCCTGAGGTCTATCTTTGAATTAGCTGAATTAGGAAAGACGTAAAACTAATCAGAGTGTTGCCATCCCGATACTCCTTTGTCTGAAATACAGGAGATTTATCTTCTGCTCAAATCATTATAAATAACTTCTTTATAAAGGACTAGTAAATCAAGTAGTTTGCATTTCTTGAAAGAATATTTTTTTCCCAATTAAACAACCTCAGCAAATTGCATTTATAAAACATTCCCTGGGTTCCCTAAGTGTTTTGCAATGCAGCTTGCTGCACACCACATCTGAGCAGGGCAGGGGGAATGGATGTGTGTAGGTATCCCCCCCGTCCTTCCCAGGGGAGTCTCAAATGAGCCAAATATTCAGCTGATGTAAATCAGTGTTGTTCCAGACCCTTTTGGACATGATATCGTGCATTAAATCAACAGCCAGCCCTCCACAGCCCACCCCATCCCTGGGCCTGGCTGGGGCTGGAATTAAAGCCTGGGCTGATCAGGAGTTCCTACCCAGCAGCCTCAAAGGATTAATTAGGGCTGATATTTATTTCTTTTGATACGAAACCCAGATGTGTGCAGCTAAGCCAAAAAGCAGAGGGAGAGCCATCCTGCTTTTTTTTCCAGCAGACAGAGGAAAAGCAGCGTTGCCCACCCAGAATTAAAGAACAGGAGCAAATAATTATCAGCACGGAACAATTTGGGGTTTCATGATCTGCTAAACCACTTTGCCTGCCTGATTATGAATTAATTCAGATAACCTCCACTTTTTTTTTTTGTCTGTTATCAAAGATTGTAAATATATACACATGAGGGTTCATTTATTTGTCTGAAAGCTGGGAAGAAAAATATGGAGGGAATACTCTCACATTCCACAGGCGTAGAAATAAATCAGCTTGGATTTCACTCTAAGTACATGTTGTTCAATAAGTTATAAGGATACCTGTCCATTCATTAAGGAGTTCTCCTTCAAATTAATTAAGACTGGAAAATAGACAGTGAAAACACTTTAAATCATGAGCAAGTGCAGTACCACCCTGGGTTCCCACGATGGAAAGGGCATCTCCACCAGGAAAATGTAACTCGGGTTTAGAAAAATGTTACACTCTGAGCATTTTTATTTTGAGTGCCATGGGCACCACTTTGGCAATATTATTTCATTTAGAATATTGCCAAAATCGAACCAGGATCAGCTGATTTCACATGAATCATGGAGCACTTTCATATTTGTGCAGCATTTCTTTGTCAGCCTCTGCTTTCAGTGGGAAAAATGATCCAGTCCCATAGATATAATTTTGATTTCTTCATCATAGAAAGAAAAGCAGCAAAAAGGAGTGTTTCCAGCCTTTAAACACAGCCTAATTTTGATGTAATTAAGTTACTCGTTCCCAGACTGTAATTCCCCTTCTTTTCCAGTGATAAGATATAAGCAATAAATCTATAAGGAGTAGGGATCACCCGAAAGATATTATGGAAAAGAAACATGGAAAGATCAGACTTTTATATAATTTCTTCCCTTATTCCATTGGAAAGAAAACTCCAAATGCTTTCAAAATCACAATTCAATATTTTTTCCTAGTTTCTATTTGCTCTGGTTTTTGTACCTGAGTATTGATTCTCAGTAATGAAACTCCCACTGATTTCACTGAGTTTTGGATGAAATTCCTGGGCAAGATTTGAGCCAGTGATGTAATGACACAAAACTGGAGGGCCCATTCCTTTTCCCTGATGCAGCCAGCACATTATACTGGAGAAATGGAACATTTTTCCCATCTGAATAATTCCTGTGGAAATTTAAGGAGCTTAATTTTTCTCTCCTTGTCACTGATTGCATTTGGTCTATTACAGTATCTTCAAAAATTTAGTTTGCAAGGAAAAAAATGGGTTGGAAAACAGCAGAACTACTTTTTTCTTGGTTTTTAAAAATTTTTTGGATGTTTCTGGTATTTGTTTTCAGGGGAGATGTCGAAAGCGGGATTTTGCATCGTTTCCCGGAGCATTTCCCTGTTTCTTTGCAGCTCTTTAAGCTCCGGCTTTTGTTTTGCTTGGGGGTTTCTCAGCCCATCTATGGGCTGTGTCCACAGCTCCTAAAGTCAGCTGGAAAAACAAGGAAGCTCTTTTTAGCCCCTCCAGTCGATGCAAGACACGTCGGGTTTGAGGGAAAAAGGGGGGAAAAAAGGCAAAACCGATGCTTTTGGAGTAGGGAACAGCTACTGGAGGTGTCCTAGTCCTGCTCCCCATCCAGGTTCTGGAGAACATCAGCCAGGCTGAGCTGAACCCTGGTCTCCAATCCCTCTCTGCTCCCCCCAGGTCTCTGCTCCGCTTAATCCTGTCAGAAAAGTCTCCAGCAAACATTTGTAATTGCAGGGAGAAAGAACACTGCTGTCTTTCTTTTTTCCTGACTTGACATCTATCAAATTTAGTTTAAGTGTTCCCCTGGGTCAGGCGAGTTGCTGAGCTATAAACTAAAAATAATTAAAATAAAATATTAAAAAAACCTCAAGCCCGCTTGCCAGGAGGGTATGGTTGGGAGTTAGCAGCTCTCAATCATGGATTTCAGAGGGCTGGAGCAGCTGAAACAAGGCAGGCAGCAGAAAACTGAAATTCTTTGATATTTTGATGCTACAGGCTTGATTCTTGCACTTCAGGACAAAGCTGGGTTCTGTAACAGGCATTCAGAATCGAATTTTTTTTATTTTATTTCTGCAGTTAATATAAATTTTATAGCCAAGAGGAAAGGCAGAGAAAGGTGGAAGAAATTGTCCTGCTTAATATCCCAGATAATTAAAACCTCTCCCTGACAATCCCTCCAAGTCCCCTTCCCATACTATAAAAGATGACTCTGCCAATTTATTGACCCCAGCTGATGGATCAGCCATCCCCAAAACTGGAAATTCTGGTCACAATGACTTCAAGTTTGGCTGCAACCCGCCCAGACAGACAGCATGTTCCCAGACTGGTCACATTCATAAATGTCATAAAAAACATACTTGTTCTCTGACTTGCACAAAATAAAATCCTCCAACAAGACATCTCTAACCAGAAAGGCATGAAGGAAAAATCTCCGAGCACGTGACATGGAATGAAGGCTGCTCCGAGTGGTGTTTTGACATTGGTGGAAGTAAAACCGAAATAAAACTTCTCCAGGCAGAACTGGGATATTGGCTTTATTATTTTTGTTATTCTTATAGCTCGGAGAAACCACGGTGGGGAAGAGTGAAAAAAAAAAAAGAAATCAGTCAAAACACGGTTGGAAATTTTTGTGTGAGTTGCTGCAGTGTGAGTTGAACGAGAGAAAATGAAGTCAAGGATCACGTTCAGGGGATCTGAGGAGAATCAATCAATGAGAGGTGCACAATAAAAAACAAATCTTTGCATGCAGAATTTGCAGGCAAAGAATTAACCTGGGCTGTCTAAACGAGTCAATTTCCACTTCATGATTTGCATCTCATTATGCATATTCTGCACTTTGGAGTTATTTTAACACCTAATAAAAAAACCCCATAAGTTCATCTTATCTTTTTCATGTTATCATTGCTAGGCACTCCTGGAAAATCAAATTTTTTAGAAAAAAGAGGTGGAATTTTCAATACTTTTATATTTCTTTCAAAAGTTGGTAAGTTCTTGCTTTCGTGAACACTGTTAAATATAACAGGATTCTCTATTCGCTGATGACAAAGCCGAAAAATGGAGAGGATTGCCTGCACTTAACCTTCCAAAAGAGAAAATTGATCATTTCAAGCCCTAAAAAACAGGAATAATTTTTTTTTTTTTTTTTGAAGTGGCACTGCAACTCGCTCTAAATCAAAACCAGACACAGCATCATTATTCTGTTCTTGTCAGAAATGCTGAATAACACCCTCCCCAACTTCAAACCGAGGCTGTCACCTCCAGAAGGATTGCACTCCTTGGATACAAATTCCTTCCCTGTTCCGTGGGGCCAACTCCCTCGCAGAGGGGATGCCCTGGAGTGGAGGGAGCTACGCCCATGGATGGTTTGGTCCATGGTTAGCTCGGGATTTGGGAATGAAATGTGCTCCAGAGCACAGACTGGAGGTGGTTGGGAATTTTCCAAGGCACTTTTCTGGCGGGGTGTCACAGAATGGCAATTTGTTGAAACTGAAACCATTCACAAGGGAAGGTCTGTCTGAACAAAGCTCCCAGCTCAGAGGGAAAAGCAAAGGCAGAAAAGCGAGTAAGAACACAAAAAAATTATTTTAAAAAGGGAAACAAAGAGTGGTTAGAGAAACTGCCCCTTTCCAGCAACGCTGGAGGAAAAGTTCAGGGGTCTGGCGTGACGTGACTCTTGCTTTTCTCACTGCAAATGGCAATTTTTTGCAGAAGGTTTTTAGAACAAAATTACAAAGCCCAAGTGGAATAGAACAACAGAAAGGACATTTGCCCAGTCTGATCTCCAGAAATGAACCATTCCTGGGTACTTCTAAATTATGATTTTTGACCCATTTCCGATGCCACGTTTAGTTCTTATTGCCGAGCAGTGCTAAAACACTACATAAAATTGGATTGATTGAAAATACCTGATCCAGCCACTAGGACATGATTAAACAACCAGTACCTGCAGGAAATTTTCTGTCAAACCCATTCTTTACTGCAGAGTCGCTCCCTTTGTAAGCCACTTTTTCATAAGATCTGCCTGATTTTTGGGTCCGCCTCTCAAAAAGCCGAACACAACAAACCCAAATTATTTCATGGCTTTTAGGCACAATGAGAAAGAAGAAACAATTCTCTACCAGAACTTATAAGAGCTGCCTCAAGGATGGATTTCCTGAGCGAGTTACCTTAGAAAAAGGTAAAGTGACTTTAAAATAGTGCTGGAGGGGGTTTACAGTGAGCAGATGCTGCTGTTTCACCTTTTTTATGGGCATAACGGAAAGTTTACGGTTCAGTCACGCCACGCTCGCTCTGCAGCCAGGAATTATGACCTGGCTGTCCTTTGCCACTCATTTCAGTGAGATGTTTTCTGTCCTCTGGGGCTCTGCCTTCCAGTCCTGGGAAGAGAAGGAAAATAAAAGCAGGCTGAAGTGAACGTGCACACAGTAAAATCAGATTTGATGTGAGTGCAACCCTCCTGATAGCCAGGATAATCCCTCATTTTTGTGTCAGGTCTGGTTTTGGTCTGGTGGAGGTTGAACTTTGGTCCTGATATAAGTCAGGCAGTGAAGAGTTAAAGGGTTGGTCCTGAAAGGTGGGAGGATGGACATCTTTGGTGGACATGAAGAAGTGGGATTGCACAGATCATGGAGGCTGCTGGACACCTAGAAAAAAAATCTAATAACCTGACAGCTGCAAATTTTGACTTTTTAACAAGCTGTAAGCAGCCACAGCCAGGTCTGGGACGAGTTTAACCCCTGGATCAGTCAAACAGGCTTGAAGCAGTTTTTGATTCCAGAGGGAGCACCTGACCCTTGGTGGATGCTGTCACCAAAGTGGTGTTTGAATGTTGTCACCCTCATTGTGGCTTTTTTCCTCTTTATTCCACACCCAGTGGGGCGGAAAATCCAGGAATTACCATCCCTCTACATCCATGTGCGGAAAGAGAGGCAGATTTTAGGGTGCCCTTCCTTCCTGCAGAAACGCTCTATTTCCTTTCACCCCAATATTCCTTTTTTCCCCTGTTCTTCCCTTACCCTTAGCCAGGAGAAGGAGAAAACAGACAGAAAGCAAAGAAAAGAGAGAAATATGCTGCCTGGATTGGAAAAGTCATCTTTTCCCAGGAGCAGCGTAATAACGTTAATGGAAGGGAGAACGGGAAAGAGGAAATGTTTCGCTAACGTGGAGAATTTCTGGCCTGGGTTCTTTCTGAGGCCTGTTTGTCAGGGGGAAAAGGAAATTGGTGGCTGGATGAAATATGAGCTGATGCAGCTGCAATGCCTTTAAATACAAGCTTTTTTAGGCACACTGGTGCTTCAGTTTGGGGATATAAGCAGATGCTGAATGCCTTTCCCTACTTCACATGGGGCCTTTGCGTGCTGTGGTTTTAAGGCCAGTGTTCAGGTGATAAAAAAAAAAAAAAAAAGGAGGGGGGAATGAAATGTCATTTTTGGAGAGGCAAAAAATACTTCAGGCTCTTTGGCGTAAGTCATAAAGGGCTTTTTGTGCACGGGCAGTCAGTGCAGTGTCTAGAGAAATCACTTGCACAAGGTGGAGTAACACTATCTGAAATTAAATTCTGGCCTCCGTTTACAAGTAACACTTTACGGCTAAAAAAAAAATATATATAAAAGCTTTTTCTTCTCATGAAATTGAGGAGAACTAAGAGACACCCCCTCCTCTTCTCAAAAAACATCCCCCTGGTGTTCTTGCCATCCACAACATGGCAGCCCCAAGCTGAGGTAATTAGCAGAGTTCATCAGCCAGCCCTAACGAGCACACTTTGTACAGCGGGGTGGAACCTGGCTGGAGGTTCAGGGCTGCTCTGATCTGCAAGCATTGGAACTGAAAAGGTTTGAACTCTCGTGCTCCAGCTCTCCAGGCTCTTTGAGCCTGATTCCTATTTACACTAAGTTTCCTCAGCATAAAGGGGCCTTCAAGTGGGCATGCAGTGAAGGAATATTTCAAGGCAAGGAGCATGCAGAGCGGGCTCTGGCTCCCCTCCTTGCACCTTCCTTGGAACAAGCCCCTCACTGTTTTCCTGCGAGGGGGAAATGCCAGATGTAGCTCCAGTCCGAGGTGGAGGAGAAAGGCTCTGTCTCTCAGCCCTATTGAAGCTCTTTTGCACCGCACTGCCACGGCTCTAGGACCTAAATAATTACTTAGGAGTGGTTTTTTTTTTTCTGAACTTGCTTTTTATTGCTGCTCCTGAAGGCCCCATTTCTTACTCTTTCTCCATTCAAAAGTCTTCTTGAGATGATGGTCCAAGGTGGAAGCTGTGCTGAAATGCTCTGGAGATGTCATTGAAATATAAATAGCAAATAAATGATTAAAAATAGTTTGTCCCCTTGAATGGTTGCTTTAGAATTTAAGGATTATTCCTGACTTAGGAGACCTCCTTGGCTCAGTCCTGGTGGGACATTTAATTTATTTTTAAATGCCAGTCCATGTTCCTCACTTCCAAGGAAATTAAGGCGCATTAAACTCACTGTAAAATCGTCCAAAGACAGTCACAGGGTTTTTTTGTGACAATATTTATGAACTGAGACTCTCATCCAGTCCCCCAAAGTCCCCGAAGAAAATGTCTCTTACTATTTATACCTGCTCCTTTGCCAAGGAAAGATCTTTCAGACCATAGAATGCATCTTTTCCCAAAAGATGTATTGGAAACCTGGTTTGGCCAGTTCAATGCAGCTGAACTGACTAATGTAGGTGGTTGTAATTTTTAGAACTAATTATTTTTAACAGAAAAGTTCTTCTTTAACCCCCCCAAAACTTTCAATACTTTCTTTCTTTCCACACTTTCATAATTTCTATTGAAGGGTTTTGCTATAACTTGCTTACCAAAAATACCCCAATATTTCATTTTAACCCGATAACCATTTCAGAATGAACGTGAATCTGTTTCAAAGCATTATGAATTTGAAAGGATCTATTTTGACCTCAGAATATTGAAATTCTGAGTAATTGCAAACACAGGTTTTCAACAATCAAGTTTATTTTCTCTGCAGCAAACCCCACCCATGTGCCTGCAGGGAATAGCTGCATTTGCCAAATGCAACTTTTGGTGCACAGAAGAAGTGGGATATATAAATAGAAAGTGTAAGCTTTTTGGATGTACAAAATGGGGTTGTAATTTCAGGCCTCCCAGCCGGTGGCAACAATTGTCCATGTCTTATGGGGTGTCAATTTTCCCTCTTCTCTTTATTTGGCTCAGCAAGTTGCCTTCTGCAATCCCAGTTTAAAGTCTTGGCTTTTGCCTCCTCCGTCTCCCATCTCACGTGGAGCCGCGGTCATCGCGGGAAACTGCGGGAAGCCGTCCGCTGATCCCATGCTGCAGTCTCCAGGCCTGCAATGGGACACGAAGTGAAAAAAATTTAAAAAAAGGAAATTTAAAAAAAAAAAAAAGCTTTCCTAAATGATATCCCAAATTACACATTATTTCACTTGACAAACAAAAACCCTTTTGTGGTCGGCGGAAAGCATCGCGTACGTCGTAATTTTGACAGCGAGTTCTGAGGCTGAACTGGCTCTTGAAACAATTTCCCTGTGTATGCAGAGCTGTTCCAGTTCAGTGCGAGCATATGGCAAACACAGAGACTGCACTGCCTGATGCCAGGGCATGACCAAAATCTATAATAATGTTGTTTACTTTCACCATCTCTGTGAGGAAGAATGTAGCCTCATGCACTGAAACGACCTCAGAGCAGTCACACTTTTGCTTTGTCAATAATTTGCCCAAAACACTCATTTTCCCTTCAAAACATAAGGATTTGCAGCAACAGAGAGAAACTCTTCTATAGGGAGTCTCCTGGAGAAATCCTAAGGAAATTCTCTCCATGACGTTGGAGAGAGTGGAGGGAGGCAGCAGACAAAAGAAGCTTTTGGAGCACCCTTGGCTTACTCTCCTTTTGTTGTCATTTCTGATAAAAATCAGACTATTCTGAAGTCTTTACAGACAGAGCTCTGCCAGCTTCCTTCTCCCACGAAACTGACCCTTCCTGAGCGCTGCCAGGAAGGAACAAATGTCAGCATCTCAGCGCTGCGTGGTCTGGCATTGGGAGGCTGAGGTGGTTGGCCACTCCTCTGCAGGAGGTTGTAACACCCCATGCTCGGGAGGGTTTTCCTCCACGCTTTTGTCAGGTGCTAAAGCTGCCCTAAAGCTGAGGAGCCACGGGACAGGCTTTGAAATGCTGGGGGAATAAACAAACTCGACTGGCTGCCTTTGGAAACTCCAGCGCTCGCAGGAAAAACTTCTCTCTTCCCAGCCAAAATCAGAGTGCCAACAGGAGGAGAGTCCTCATTTCTCTTGGGTTTCTAATATCGGGAAAGAAGAGGGACAGCCTGAAGGGATGGGATCTCCTAAATAAACATCTGTGTTGGGAACAGGAGTCAAGGAATTTGAGGGACTTTTGGCAATTTATTGAATAGCTCAGATACATTTGCAGATAAGATTGCAAAAACCGATGCCACAAATGTTCAGGAGATTCCATGGAAATAGGAATGCATAAAGTGGTTTCCCAGTTGCCTAAAAAGCACCTGGACATGGATTCCAAGCATCAAAGAGCCTGTGAGGAACTGAGCTGCGCTAACTCCAGGCACTGAGGAACAGGACTTTGCATCTGAGAGCACATTGCTTAAAATCAACATTACCGCTGCAGCAGACAGTGTTTGCACAGGGCTGAAGCAGGAGAACCTATTGGTGGAGTCATAAATATTTATTTATGAAGGAAGAGAACGTCACTAATTTACTTTTCCTCCCTTTTACGGTTCCTAATTCACAGTGTCCTCTCCCATTTCTGAGTCATCGGAGCTACAAAAAAACCTGATAAAAATTTGAGAAACCAATAAACACAGTACCCAAATAGAAATGAGATATTTTTCCAGCAGTTAAAACTCAATTACAGTCAAGTCACATGTTCACCCCAGTCAATAGCTCATAAAATGGGCAATGAACTCACCAGGTGCTCAAGCGTTGGATGGATGAGAGAAGGTATCAGGGGGTGGAGTACTCCAGGGGCTGAAACCTTTGGGATTTACTACCTGAGGCTCAACCTGAGCCTTGATTGTCTCTGGGAGGAGGCAAAGCCGTTTGGGACTAATAAGCCTGACTGGGGTCTGTCTGGAAAACAGAGCATCCACAAATGCTAGGAGTTAATTTTGACCTGGGAAAAGGTGGATGTCACATTAGCATGGAAACATCTCAAGGCACTCCAAGGGTTTAGCATCCAGCAACTCCACACATTAAAAAAAAAAGAAAAGAAAGAAATGAAAGAAAAAAAAAAGAATCAGCTGAAAATAGACATTTACCAATTTGCCTGGAGCAGAATTTATAAATCTTTGCAGCCATTGCACTGCTGCTGACTCCTTGCAGGAATGGGGGGAGATATCCATGCTTATGGGCAGAGATATTCACAAGAGCAAAATTCCAAAGTTAAGGAAGACACTGAAAGCTGCTCATTTCAAAGACCTTTGGGCCACATTGACAGGTACCATAAGCAAAATCCCAGTGAGCAGGTTGTGCTGGAGGCACTGGAGCGTGGGAGGATCCACATCCCGCATTCTGCTCCTCTTGGAGCAAACCCAAACGTGGAGATTTCCACCCCCAGCCCCCCAAAGGATTGCTCAACGTTTAGTTTTGATTTCTGCATGTGATTCGTGCCTGGCTGGGACAGGGCCACTACTAATAACAGAAATGCAGGCATCAGCATGGATCACGGCCCTTCTTTTCCTTTGGGTTTTTTCTTCCTACTTTTCCTTCTTTTTTTTTTCTTTTTCTGAGTACACAGTGCTTAAAGCTTTTATTTTCTGGAGGTGCACATTTTTACTGACATCAGGTTCTCTATTCTTTTAGCTCAGATCTCTACAACAGTGTGTTTCCATTAGTCAGGTCTTGCGTTAATTGAATTTTTCTCTTGGAAATCCAAGGGTTTGCAGCAGAGGGATGTTTCCAGCAATTCTAAAAGTTCACGTTTGAAAGCTAAACTACATTTTGCTCACTTGGATTTGAGATTAGTTCCTCTGAGTTCAACTTGTAACCCAAGATCCTTCTTTCACCTCTCTGGGTGAGTCCAAGAGGATTTAAATTTTCTCCTCAGCTAAGAAAGCCCCAGCTTTACCAGCAAAAAAATATTCTAAAAAACAGGGGATAAAGGGGGATCTGATTCATCTCTTAACAAAATATGTTAAATGAATAAATAACACCAGTGAAATTAATGGACTTAACAGAAAAATGCGTCAAAGAAATGTTATTTCTCTATCCCTACGTGGTTATGCAGATAAACCTACAGTCACATTTAACCTTTCCAGAAAGGTCAGTGAAATGATTCCCAATCTCTACTTTCACATGACTTTGCAGCTTTTAGTCCAGCTCTGAGGAGAAGCAGAGGTGCTGAAATACAGAAAGATAGGATATCCTCTGTGTGTCACTTTTCCTACTGGAAAGAGGAAATAAAGGAAATCTTGTAAGAAGTCCCATTCTCATGAGTCTTTCAGCTTCTTTATTCAGACCAAATGATCCTGGCTGGTTCAGATAAGGTTACTTTGGCTACTTACCCATTGTGAAGTAAATTATCAAAAGTCTTCAGGCTTGTCCATCGTTAACAAAGGTTGGAAAATCCAGTCTTTCCCATGCCAGGGTTAAGAAAACAATGTTAAAATCTCTTTCGGGATCTAAGGGATGCACAATTCAGCACCACAAGCTTTCTTGTAAAAAGATAATAAGTTTCTCTGCAGCTTTTCTACTTATCCATGAATTTGCTGTGGAAGTTGTAGAAGTTGCAAGGAGAATTCTTTCAGTAAGACATCCTGAAACCTTCAACAAATGAACACCTTTTTCTGAGGTGATTTTTCTCCTTGTTCTATTTAAATTGAACCTGGTGGCTTGCTTAGGGCAGTGCTTTGTCTCAGATGCACAGACTGCTCTCCTCATGAAGCCATGGACTCCCAGCCTTGCTGGTGAGAAATCCTAGTGCTAGAGAAGACAATCACTCTTTGAGGGAAGATAATTCCTCAGAGTCCTCTCATATCCTTCCAGACAGTCTGACCTGTCCTTTCAGCTGCATGTAACACCAGGCTGAGCTCCTACACCAAACCTCTTCCCATGCCTTTTCTTAAGACATGTCCGAAGAGGGATCGGGGGACGGAACTGAGGTCCCCCAGCACTGCCTGCAGCAGAGGCCCATGGAAATACCAGCACAGGATTTGTAGCATCACTCGGTGATTTTTCACTGCTCTACTGTACCTCTGCACTCAGACACTCTTTGTTTATTGTGTGCCCTTCTAATCCTGGCACTGTCAAAGCCCGCCCCATTAAGTCGGCATTATTGGGATTTATTAGCTGTGCACGGCTAACGCAGTGTTATGACAGTTGGGATGAGATTGGGTTGCAGGTCAACCTGCTCCATAGCCTGGAATATTTTTAGGTCTCTTTGGAGCTAAGCAAGAGGTTTAGACTGAAGAAGTCCCAGAGGAGAAAGAAAGGGAGGAATGCAGTGCTTCTCCATCCTAAACTCGTGACACCTCTGATAAATGGCAGGAGAAACCTCCTTCTTAGAAAGCAGAGGTGGAAAAATAAAAGGTATTTGATGAAGGTGGAGGCACAGGGCTCCTTCTCTCCAAACAAGACGCTCCCAGACCGAGGGAAAACACACTCACACTTTCCAGTTCACGCCTGATTTCAAACGTAATTTATGAGATCAAAACACCTTGGTGATCAAAAGTAGGCACTTCTTGTGTGTTTCTCATTTTTTTCCACTTCACTGAAAACAACTGGGGAGACGTTCAGCCAGCCTCTTTTCACACGCCAGAAATCCCGGCTACACGCAGCAGAAATTTCTCTGAATTAGAGCAAAAAACCTTCTCTGGTTCGCCAACTCCTGAGCGAATTCTTTTGTTTTGCTGAGCAATTATGCCTTTGTTTGTCCAGGGGAATATCTCATAACTCCCTGCTCACGGAAAGGCGCTGACCTCTGAACGAACCAAAAATAGCCCAGCAATAATTCCAACAAGCTGCTCAATATCTGCTTTGAAGGCCCCTCTGGATCCGAGGTGTTACCACCCATCCCACCGTGACCAAGCGGAGCAGGACAAGGTGTGGAGCATTTCCCAGCAGGAAAATCGAGTGTTTGCTGGGCAGGAGGAAGGAGGGCTGAGGGTGCTCCCCCATCAGTCATCTAGATCTGTTCAGTGCTCACATCCAGTAAATTGTTCCAATCCAGTTGTGGTCGGGAGAAATGTGCTCTGGATAATTCGCTGCAGCCTCCTCCCTGTGGACTCCACTGTGTGCAGCAGGGCCTTAATTGCTTTTTTTTCTCTTTCTCTTCTTGCTCAAGTGAATTAATTTAGAAAGACGATATAAGTTAATGATAAAATCCTTTACTAAACCACTCATGGCTACGTGCTGCCTGGCTGGGATAGACAAATAGCCCATTTAGCCTGGAATCCTTTATGCTTCTACGAGGGCTCTAATGTGTCTAAATTGTGCAATAGTACTGCAGAGACAAATTATTTCATGGCAAAAGCTTATGTATTAAACCCTTCCAAAGTGCAGCAGAGTGTGGCAGGCAAGATGATGAAAATAACTGGGTTCTCTTCCAAGGTCTAAAGCTGAATTTCTGCACAACCAGCACTGGACATTTGGCCCCAGTGGATCCCAGTTCCTTCCTCCTCTTCTCTCTGCCATCTCTGTGCTCCTGCACTGCTTCCTGCCTCTGAAGAATAAGCTACAGCCTTATTCTTAGCCTATATTTTTATTATCACCTCAATAACTCGGCTTTGATCTCAGTAATGATTTCAGATGGTCTTGTAATAATTAATTAAAAATAGCTTGAGTGATATTTTGACTGCTATCTGCCCTAAACCCTTCTGCCTAATCTTCCCAATCTACCTGCCTTGGGTATATCCCAAGGCACTGAGTGCCAAAGATTAACCATAAACTGCGTGATATTTTTTTCCACAGGTTTTAAAGTGTTTCCCTTAAAGGCAACGCTATTTTTTTTTTCCTTTTAATGGGTAAGCAGCCTCATTAGTACCAGGTGATTCATTTAAAGCACAATTACACAGGGAATTCAGCTAATTGATTGGATAACCCTCGATTCCTTTGTAAAAACACAATCCTCAAACCTGAAGTGCTTGGACTTAGTGGTAGTCATGTACCGAGAAGTTTACTTTGAAAGCAAACGTTTAGGTTAATGGGATCCATATGATATAAATTCCTAATAACTTTTCCATGGATGGGCTTATCGAACTGCTTATCATAACACCAGTCGGGCCATTTCAAAGGAGCTTTCTTCTGAAACTTTCTGAAGACTTTTCTTTCGCCCCAGATCTATAGAGAACTCCGCTAACTCTCCATTGAGAAAATATTTGAGCTCCCTCTCAGGCCATATTCAAAGGGATTCTTTTCCAGAGGGGTATTTGTTAACCCTTTGCTGGCAGGACAAAGTGTTTAACAGAGGTGTGTGATGCTGGGGAGGGGAAGAGCTCTGATCAGGAGCATTTGTTTTGTTTTTGTTTGTGCTGCTGCTGCTTTGGGGTCCAGGAAGTCACTTTTATGGATGAAACTGGCTGGGGGCTTGAACTAAACCTCTCTTGTGTGGACACTAAAAGAGGAACTCAAAGTTAATTTGGGCTCACTCAAACCCAGGGAAGTCAAAGCTGACCTCTGTGGGTTTCGACTCAGAGCTGTAGAAGCTCAAACCACTATTTCTAATCACAGAGAGGAATAAAAGAGAACAAACATCCCATAAAGAGGCTTTGGGATATTTAGGAATCAGAGAACCAAGGCCACCTGCACTGTTTGAAGACAAAATTTCCTACACAGAACTAAAATATCTCACAAGCAAGCAGAGAAGCTGTTGCTACAATAACTGTCATTTCCCAGTATTTTATATATTTTTTTAAAATCAAATCCATTTACAGCTGCCAGAAACATGTTACTGGAAACTGAGCTCTTCTCTCTTCTTCCTATATTATACTAATGTTGATTTTTTATTTCCCCCCACTATAACTTTTTTGAAATAAAGAAAGGCATAGAAATACTTTTAAACAGCTAAACATGGCAGTAGAACTTTATATAAATATGTGTGCATGTACATTTAAAGAGACATCCAATGTCCTGATATTCTCTAGGAAAGAAGAGCTGCCAGAATCACAGCAGGTATGAAAATGGCCATGGTCTTCACTGAAGATGGCACAATAATTCTCTCATTATATTTCCAATATTTAATTAAAACAAAACCACGATCACTCAGCAGAGGAGGGGGACAGCATCCTAAAGCATGATGGTATGGATAATATTCCTGCTGGGATAACTTCATGGAGTGAAAAAAGAGGGAAGATGAGAACCACTCACTGTGGTCATGTTTGGCATTGACCAATAGGGACATTAAAGTGATCTACAAATATGTGGGAAAGGGTGATCAAGAGCTGTTATTTCAAGTGACCAGAATAAAGAGGGAGAGATAGAATTGGAATGGTCCAATCTGAAGTGGAAAAAACAGATTATGTTTCGAGGGGAAATTCAGAGACAGATCCACTTGCTTGCAAGACTTCCAGTGGTGCACAGAGCTCACACCATCCATGAGAAATAAATCATAGGAAACACAGATCCCATGGGAGATTTTGGCACAATTTAACCCAAAGATCTGTGATTCTTTGACAATTAAAAAAAAAAAAAAAAAGGGAAAAAAGAAATTGAACGATATTTTGAGCCTTGAGTGCAAAATGTGAAATGGAATTTAAAAACATAATTTTACACTAAAAGGTTCTGGTATTCACTATCACCCTTGTCTGCAATGTTTGGTCCTGCCCTCAAAGCTTTCACAGTGGGGTTTTTAAGCCCTCAATCAGTTGCCCCACACAACCAATGCCTAAAATAGCTCCATTTCACTGCCCCAAATGCTCCCCATCTGCAATATTATTGCAAGGAGGTGCCTTTGTGAGCACTGCATCCCATTGCAGCAGGAGGGATAAGGGTCTGGCACATCAGGAGCCCTCCAGGACAATGAGAGGCCAGCTCAGGAGTCCGGTGTGTTGGTGTACAGAGTTTCCAAACACTAATTAATGCAGAAGGCAAGTCAACACCTGAAAATCTTATTCTTGACTGTGGTGGGACAGCTGAACCCTTCATAACTGCATCAATTAATGTGCTACAGACACTGGGCTCCTCAGAGGGGAATGCCAGCTTGGAGGTGGGCATGTCACAGGAAGAGATTTGGGTTTGTTGGCAGGGAAGGGTGGGAGATGCCTGCAGGTTTCTTGTCAGCACTTTGCCCGGGCCACAGCAGGCATGTTAAATCATGGGATGCAAAGCCACAAAAACAAATGGGAAAACAAAATACCAGAGGCTCTACAGCCCTGTCCTTCAGACCAACACTGGGTTTCTTCTCTCCATTTGGCCTATGAGGAGAACCCATTGAACCTCACCATCCTGAAGGCCAAAGCCTTTCCAAAAAAAAAAATTAAGTTGGGATTGCAAGTCTCAGAGACTGAATTATCCTGGAATCTGGCCTCTAGGAGGCCTCAGAAGGAACCAAAACTGGATACAAGCCGTGATCTCTCATCGCTGGGCTGCGAGATTATTGTGTTAGAGGCTTAACGGGCTTAAAAAAGCAGGGCTGGAGCGGCAGTGAAAGAGAGAACAGTGTTTATTGAGCAATAAAAAAAGTTACATTTCATGGCTCAGCCACAGTGCCCTACATCCCCGTGCCTTATAATATGGGGTGTAATAAATGCTAATTCTATAAAGGGGGCTGTTGGCAGCCAGCAGCAGGGTCCTATCAGGGTGTAATCAAGCCCCCTGTTAAATTAGCATCACCCTGCTCTCACTGCTTTATTGTGTGACAGGAGAGAGCCTGGGGGGCGAGCCAGGCTCCAGAGGGGTTGGTTCACCTCCTGCACGGCTGCACTCTGCTTACCCTCTCCCAGGGACAGCTCTCCGAGGCCAAGGGTTAGGTTTCCTTCCAAGGATTAAGCAGGAGGCTCATGTCAACAAGGTGGTCGTGGAGATAGAGACAGAGCAGGAAGGACTCGTGAGGCCAATGGAGAAAGATCCAACAATTTCAAGGCAGCAGATTAATCCTGATAATGCAGCGTTGGGCCATTCCTTTCCCCCTGGTTGGGTCAAGTTCCCTTAGCAACCACAAAGCCTGTCATTAATAAAATTAAAAAACTCCATCATAATTTCCAACCCCTGTGCCCTTTTCCGAGGCGAAAAGACAAATCGAATATCAAATGAAAGCCTTGCTTTTTGGCCTTTTTAAACCCTTTCTCCCTTTCCCACTTTCCCGCCCACAATTCTGCATTGCTGACCTTCCACCAGTCGCAGCCATCTCGGGAACACACAGAACATGTGGACCTGATTGTCCTGTGGAGTGAGGAGGGCACAGGGATCCCATTCCCACTGACCCTTCCCTACCAGGGCTGGGCTACATTAATGACAGCATCTGCACAGCCCTACCTGTGCTGGGCTGCAGAGGCTTCTTCTTGAACCTTGGTCTGATATTCCAATTATTGTCGCGAGCGGAGCTGCCTTCCAGGGTTTCTTTGGAACAAAAAAGAGGCCTTTTGATTCCTAACTGAGTTTTTTGGCTAAAATTTGTATTTCTGCTAAGATGATTTAGTTGCTGCATTCTGTGAGGAAGGAGTGGTTGGAAACCAAAGGGGAGAAAAATATGGATATATCTGAGGATGCTTCAACTTTCGGAAACCAGGAGTAACTGAAGAAGAGCTGTTAAAAGCTGGAACAGTGTTCTGTTCGGGGGTTTTGTCAGTAAACAAGAACATTTCTGTGGGAATTCAGGGGTTTTCAGCTGCTTACAAAAATCTCTGGAGAACTCCCACACTCCAACCACCTCTTTTTCATTTTCTTCTGGTCATATAACACCAGGTTTCCATTTGCTGGAAATAAATGAGGAAGCCACGGGGTATCCCTGCTCCTTTTATTCACGCAAATAATGCCATTAAAGTCCACAGGAGCTCTCGTATCCAGTGGGCAGGTGCTGACCCCAATTGTTTTAACAGTTTTTTTTGTTCACACCTCATATTCCAGCTAAAAAGTCTTATGGAGCTTGACAGAAGGCTTAAAATCGTGAGCCTGCCCAATGATGGAATGGGTATTATGAATTCATGCTGCTTGGTTGACTTAAAAGAGGAGAAAATAATACAAGAAATCAAATGTTGAGGGTAAACAGATGGCTGAAGTGTGGTGAGTCAGGTTATACCTTCATACACTTCTTGAGAAACCATCATCTACCCATTTTTTCCCTCTGTGCCTCAGTTTCCCCACCTAAATTGTAAATTGGGATTTATCAAACTTCACTTTCTCAGCCTGTAGTCAGTGGTAAACTTCAGGTGATCAAAAGGAGGAGAGAGAACTGCATTTTTCTACAAATAATTTGAAATTCAGTTCTTTTTGATAAAATATTATCTTTTTATCCTATTACCCAGCTGCTACTCTGTAGCAATGATGCTGCATCCACAAATGCTGAAAATAAAACAGATGAGTGATGCAAAGTGGGTGAGCTCTGTGAACTCACACAGTCCTATGCACCTCTTCAGAGTGATGTTTAAAACAGAATCTTGACCAGAAAATACATCTGAAATATGTTAAATTTAATGAAATTTCTTCAGAGCTTCTAAAATTTTTTTCTTCATTGTAACATACTCCACTGCCAGGAAGTTTTTTACTTTTCCAGGATGAACTCAAAAAGAAAAAATAGGTAAAACCTTTTCCAAATGCTCTTTATTTATTTCATAGAATGGCTTGGGTTGGAATTTATGTAATTTATTCATATGATTTATTTATGTGATGCCAGCAGCATACACAGAGCAAGGTCCATTCCAATGATCTTCCTCAAACCTTAAATCTCATAGTAGCCAACCTAACTGTACTTCAGCTTTGAAAGAAACAAAAGTCTCTAAGTTCAGACTAAACATGAGAAATTGTAGCCAGAAAGGAAATTTTTAAATTTTTTTTTTTTTTAGAAAGTTATGTGGGAAGATATAAACCCAGCGGGTTGGACTGGAGTGACTCTTTCAACTCGAGTTTATTGTGTTTACAGTATTACTCAAGTTCTGAGGAAAGTAAGAACCCTCACAAATCTCCCCAATGCCCCATATCTTAGGGCTTGAGTTTTCTTACATTTTCTGCTGGTTTAAAGCCCAAAAACAAAGGAGGTTCTCAATAGGACGAGCTCTAAAATTAAAACTACTCTGACATATCGAGATCTATAACCTCACTCTGGGGGAACCAACCCTTCTACTAAATAACAAATTTCTTCCTCTCCCTCCAACCTCTCCTCCATCCCATAATAGCCTCTATGTTTCCAAAGTAGGGCTCCACATCTGTAATATATTATGTGCATAATTTGCACTTAATTACCAACCACGCTGATGAAACCGTTGCGCGACAATTAAACTTAATTAGGTTTTTTTACAATTCCCCGTTTAACTGAGTGTCTTATCAGCTCTCATCGAACCCTCGCTGGAGATGTTCAGCCCGAAGTGTGAGCACCATTCCTTCCCAATTCCAGGTGAAGGCAAAACTGGGGATTAACAAATGTGTGTCAGCCCGTGACCCAGCGTGAAGCACTTGGCATTCCCAATTGTTTCCATGTGGATGTCAGCAAATGTTCATCTCTGAGCTATAAATAGATGACCAGGCTGCCCCCTCCATGAAATCAGACAAGTCCTGTAGCGGTTCCCAGGAGTGGGGTTGCAGTGGTTATTCGGAGTTAAGCTGTGAAATTCAAAGGGTTTGTTGAGTTTTCATCAATAATTTAAAGATACTCTTTTCCTCAAGCACGGAATTGTAGCTGCTATTAAAAAAAAAGTCAGGATTATACAAGTTTTAGCTAATAATGAAAATGAAGAAGCCTAATGAGGTGTACAAATACTGAGAAGCCGGTAGTTACATTTAAGGAGTTAATTTTTTTCCCCAAAATTGGTGTCGATGAGATATTTCTATATTTATGGATTTAAGGGGACGGATTCTTTTTCTCCAGAGAAAGCAACACCAAAATATTTGGTATCTTGAAAGTGTTTTTTCTGTGTCAGTAACTGTGGGCAGACCTTTGAGAGAATCTTTGCATGAAATAACAAATATTTTATTAAAGTATAGTTTTACTGGGGCTGAGTTTGGGGAAAAATTGTAAATGAAAGGAAAAGATAAAACAGATTCTCTGACTTGTAGTTCACTCTCTGATCAAAGAAAACAAGCTAAAAAATGATTCACGGTCACCGTTGAATTTCAATGCTGTTAATGGGATGTGTGTGACTAAAATCTCCTAAATTCCCTGATATTTGAATTTTTCCCTGCTCCTCTGAGTATTGATTTCCTCACAGTTATAGACTTAGTCAGTTCTTATCCAAATTATATCTTTACCTAATATTCCCTCTCCTCTCCTCTCCTTATTAGTGAGAGCTTTTTTTATATTAAATTCACATACTGAAGAAGAATTATCTGTAAGCCTGAATACTGCAATAAGATAAACATGAAACATGTATGTCATATATAGATATAAAAATGTGGCAGTGGCACAGGCTGCACTCTTAATTTTGAATTAAACTTGTCTAATTGTGTTGGGTTGTCCTCTCTTTTTCAGGTGGGAGTACTCAATTCTTTCCTCTACTAAATTTCTTGAGAAATATTTATATTTTGAGGGAGGATTAAGCGAATTCTGCTACAAGTGGAAGGTTTTGTATAAGCAGATACAGAATTTCTGGGTTTTTTTCAATAGCATTTAACCAATTGTTTAAAAAATTCTGCTTCCTTGGCAGAGAAAATCATGGCAGTATTTTGATTATTGTCTGCTCCACCAGTGATTGGAGTCTGTTGAATATATTCACAGGACAATGCTTTTGGCAGATTTTTACAGTCTTTTTGTAAATGATTTGACCCAAATGATATTCATTTCTTTCCCAGCTGATAGTATTGCTTTGGGAATTTGCCCATCCCTTCCAGAGGAGAAAAGATTCCTGTGAAATCTTTCAAATAATCATTTCGAGCAAGAAATATTTTCCTTCAATCCGGTGGCTGTGGAATCCGTGAGGAAAGCTACACTGGGAAAGCTCGGTGTGCGTGCACAGTGCCTCAAATAAATAAAGGTTATTTTAATTTCCCCCTTTTATTCTTTCCTCCAACGAGTTATAAACAACAAAAACAGCAGCATGATTTAACTTCAAACATACCCTGGCTGCTTGGAAAGCCAAACTTTCCCCTCGGACACCCACCCAGAGCATGTCTCGACAGGGTCCACACGAGGAGAGCGGCGTGGGGTGGGGGCAGACGTCTCTTTTTAAGCAGCAGGAGAGTTCCAGCCCCTGCCTTGGGTAACGTGGAGCCTCCCTCCAGCATTGCCAGCGACTCCTCTGGGCGAGCGTGAGACGCCGGAAAGCGCCGCAGCGATGCCTTTATGAATGGCCTGTTTGTCTCCCTCTCCCCTGGCAGCACATTTGCTTTTATTATTATTCATTTTTTTTCCCCCTTTCCTTTTTCACCCCACACTTGTCCAGTGGCTCAAAGCAGTTTAGCAGATATGGCAGCTCCAGGAATTATGAAAATGTGCGTGTGGCTCTGCTGATTTGTGCCCCACATGCCACTGTTTTGTCAAGTTGGGGTTTTTTCACTACAAAATTTCCTCTTTTTGAGAAGGTAGAGGACAAGGAACTGCTTTTCTTTCTTAGAGATGTGACTCTAGGCACCTGATATGCTTAAAATAATTGCTCAAATTTAAACACACATTGTGCTTAATATAACCCAAATCTAACAGCTTTCTCCATCACCAGCAGCTCCAACACTGTAGTTGAGGTCTGGATCCAGGGATAATTTCTGCAGGTGGAATTCATCTCTGAAATAAATCCATATCTGGGACACAACCAGGATCAGGTTTGAGTTCCCTCCTTTGTGCCACCTTCCAAAAGGACAAAATCCACCTTTTGTGCACTCTGGGAGAGAGGAGCTTAAAAAATGCTGGATGTTTGTTTAATTAGGTGGCCTCACACCTTATTTCAGAAGGGCTGCTGGCAAATCACCCAACCTGCTTCCAGGGCTGATGTTAAAATCTGTTTCCACATTTTCTAGTGGGGGGAAAAAAAAGAAAAAAAGAGGGGAAAAAAAGGTTATCCTTCACCCTTTCCAGCAAGCCAGGAAAGCTTGAAACTGAAATGGTGGCTTAATGCCCAGACAGAGAGGAACTGAAATAAATACGAGCAAGGTTAAGAATTTTCTTTATTGAGAGCACCTGCTCCAATTTTATATGTAGGGTTGCTAAAAATTCCTTTATTACAGTGTAGGAGTTCAGCAAAGCCTTTGGTGCTGAGAAACCCGAAGGAGCCCTTTGGATCTCTCCATGGAAAGGCCTTCCTTGCTGTTCTCCAAGGGAATTCAGTGTGTCCCAAGGGAAGGCAATGCTGGAGCTGCAGGTGAAGCTCCCAGGGACAGGTGCAGGTGGTGTGGATGAGTGACAGGGCAGGGACGTGAAAAAACCAACTGGCAAATCCTCTCCACTTGGGAATTTTCAGGCAAAAAAATGTGATTTCTGCTGCTTTTCTGAGGGAGCCGCACATCTCCTGGGGGTATCAGCCCCCTGTACCTGCTCAATTGCCTCAAGAAGAATGTGCCAGAGGAGTTGGATGATGACCTTAATTTGTGATGCACCAAACATTTGGGGTCCCTTTGATGGCACAAAGACAAAAGCGAGACAAGGTTTCAGAAAGAGGAATACATTTTTATTGATGAGGCTGGGGTAGGTAGAAAAGGCCCACGCCAGGCTGGGTTTCAGGTAGTAAACAAGAAATTAAGCTGATTCCTTAGCAAAATGAATAATTTCAATTTAAACTCAATTTAATGTTAAACCATTAGCCTGAGACTTTGAGACAGCACCATTCTTTTGGCTTTTGTCTGAGGGTGAAGCAATTAGGGACTAATCCTTTAAACTGTATTATTTTTGGAGTTGAGGTTGATTATTCCCAGACCACTCAAACCTTCTGCTGTCAGAGTCCAGATCTCCAGAGGTCTTTTGCTGTGGTTGTGATGATCCAAGGACACACAGCTTGTCTAGGAAAAGGAGCAGCCTCTCTCACAAGCCCACTTCCAGCTACAATCTCTTTATTTTTACACGGCCTCATGACAAAAGAGGTGGTCTTTGATGCTGGAAGTTTAATCTCAGTGTTGACAATCAGTCTCTCAGTAGCCCTGGTGAAATTTTTTGCTTTATTGCACCTTGCTTTCCCCAAACACATGATGATTCCTCTGTTAACGGTCTGAAAATAATATTCACAATAAACTTTTCAACCAGGTCAAAGCCTTCAGATGACAGAAGTGCTTTAGGAAGTGCTGTTTGAGTGCTAATAAAAAGGATTACGGGTAAGGAAAGAGCAGCGTGCTGGAGATGGCCAACAGATCCAGGGGAACTCCCATGTTTTGCTCAAAATTCCTCCCCAGCTGCAGCCAGATTAATTTTGTACTGGGCTGGTACCTCCTGAGGGGGTTTTCACAGTTTGATCCCCCCAGTGATTTGTCACAAGGCAATTTGATTTGTCACAAGTCCATAATCCTGGCATGGATGGCACAGGATGCTGTGGTCAGGATGGCAAAGTTGGCTTTGAATGTGCTGAAAAGTGGGAGAGGAATTTTGGAGGTGTAGAGACCTCCTCCTTGGGGTAGGAAATGGTCCCTCAGTGCTGGTGTGGGCTTTTTTTTATATTTTATTTTTCAAATGTGAAGTCTAACATCAAACTGAGGGTGAGGGGGGATGGCTGAGACCTGAAGGGAGCCAACAAGAAAGATGGAGAGACAACTTATCATGTCCTGGAGGCACAGGACAAGAGGGAATGGCTTCAAAACTGACAAAGGGCAGGGTTAGATGGGATATTAGAAAAAAAATTCCTCCCTGTGAGGGTGGGGAGGCCCTGGAACAAGTTTTCCAGAGAAGCTGTGGCTGCTCCGTCCCTGGAAGTGACCAAGGTCAGGTTGGATGGGGCTTGGAGCAACCTGGGATAGTGAAAGATGTTCCAGCCCATGGGATGAGATGATCTTTAAGGTCCTTTCCAACCCAAACCACTCCATGATTCCTTGATTGTAGCAGCAGCAAGGCTTCGGTGATGCCACCACAGCTCAAGGCCATGGTGAGCCAGAGGGGTGTGACCAGCACCAGGAAAGGAGGAGATGAAAATGCTCACCAGCATTTTATCTGATGGGTCTTCATTTAACCCAGGGCATGACTCTGGCTCACCGTGAACTGAACACAGGAAAAATCTAACACTGGGATTTGGTCATTTCTCTCGTGAATAATGGCATTTTCAGAAAGATTGCCTCCACAATAAATTTTATCTCCCTGGAATAACCCTATCCCAGTGTTATTAGATGTCCTTTATTAAATGTCACCTTTTTTCCAGGCCCTGCAATGACCCCTTAGGTTCACCAACACAGCAAACCACAGTTTTCTGTCCTCTTTCCTGTGCCAGATCTAAAAACCCACGGTCATACCCCACAACGCAGGCATCCAGTATAAACTGGGAAATGAGACAGGAACGCTGCAGTGAATCCACAGCTGACCCAGAGCCAGTATCTGTGGTTTGAAGGGATCTGCAGCATGGAGAGCCAAGGAGAGCCACCAGTGAGCTGACACCCTGGCACGTGGGAAATCATCCCCGTACGGCTGAGGATGGGCACAAACCTGGGTGGAAAACAAGTGAATGAAGCTCCTGCATCAGCTGCTTCATGGAGCTGTTTCCCCAAGGGCTGGCAGAGCCTAAGCCTAGGAGCTGGAGGGGATTTTTGCTTCGATGGGAGAGAAGCAACATTCCTGAACTTACAGAAACGACCCCGTTTTACTAGGGGATAAATCTAATCAGATTGTATCCAAATGGCCTATCTGCAAATTTTACCCACAGATGTATCTCATTTTCTTAATACCTAAGCTGCTTAGAAGCTTTAGTGTATTTATTTTCCTTTCACCCCTGCGCTGGGGAGATACACTGTCCCTATTTTGCAGCTGGGGAAGTTACTCACGGGCAGATTTAAGTGCAGTATTCACGGCAGTCACTGAGTAGAACGGAATTCAGCACGGCTGCAAAACCCACCTGCCACGCTGGGTAAATACTCGGGCAAGGAGCTCTGTGGTGAATGCCAGCAGTACCTGTGCTAATTAATGGAAAACGGGGTTAAGTGCACCTAAGTGCACCTACTTGTACTCCCTGCAGGGTAGAAATGGGCTCAGGGAATCAGGCAGGGGAGGCTGGAGCAATCCCAGGAGCTGATCTGTGTCCCTGAGGCTGGTGGTGGCTGGAGCCTGCTCCATGCCTGCTCCCTGCTCCATGGGAAGGGCTCACCCACCAAGAATACTGAATTATTCCCTGGGAGCTGGATACAAGGTGGAGGGAACTAAAGGGAAAGTAAAATCTCTGTTTTTTCCATTCTCGACCCTTTCTTCTCCTTGGAGCTGTGTAAGAAGCATCCACCAGTGCAGACCAAATTATCAACCCTCCTGTCCCCTCCTGTTTCCCAATCAATCACTCCAGCTCAGTGAATTCCCTGCTTTTTTTTTCCTTTTCAGAGACTTGAACAGAACCTTTGAGAGGAGTAAGGACACACTGATAAATCAGAGCAGCAACACGTGCTCGAGCGTGGCATCGCAGCAGAGACCATTCCTTGAGTCCCAAGTCGCAATTAATTCCCTGAAGGACAGAAACCTGACAGGAAATCCAAAATCTCTTTGCAATCCACTAAATATTACAGGAATGAATGGCTGGCACGGGGGAAGGAATGTTGGCTGGAAGTGAAGCCTTTTGGTTTGAGCTTTTCCTGGGCTGTGTTTATTTAGCATACAGCTCAGAGGCACTCGCTGGTTCGGATCTGGGAACGGGAGTTCCACGCATAGCGTTGTGCTGGGAGATGGAAGGGTGGCAGCTCAGCCTGCTGATACCTGGAGTTAATTCTGCACCTGCACAGGCCCTCGGGTGGTGTTTGAAACATGTGAAGGGTTTAACTGTGGGTTTATGTGGAACGGTTCAAAACGGGGCTGCCCTGTGGCTCTTTGTACTCAGACCGTGACGTCTGAGGTGTGAGTCCTTCTGGCTTTTTCTTTTTCCCTGGGTGAAATGGAAGCAAAAACCTACAAAAAATATCTGAACCCTTCACCTGTCAAACCAAAAAACTTCACTGCATTTCAGATCCAGTTTCCCTCACAGATAGGATGAGAGAAGGAAAAGACATCTGATGTCATGTAACCACTACCAGATGATGTTCATGAGGGTCACGGTGAGAGTCCCATATGAAATAAATAGAATATAAATTATGAGTCTTAGTGAAATGATGCTGCTTCACAACAGCTGCTCATTGCCCCCTTCCTCAAGAGCCCTGTCTTTGCCAAGCTTGGAACTGCAGCCTCGGGGTGACAATTCCCATCCTCGGATGTGTTGGAGAGCATCACTCTGGGCCAGCTCACCTCTGCTGCTCCACAGCCTGGCAGGACCAGGCCCCCTGTGATCCTTCCCATCCCAGAGCAGCAGAGCTGAAAGAGCAGAGGGCTGGATTTTACGAGGCATTCCCGAGCCCTGGGTGTTGAAACTGCAGGTGATGAGTTTCCAATCAGATAAGGCGATGGTAATTCCAGATGACCCTGCCATCAGTCGCAGGAATCGCCAGGCGGGGAATGTAGGGATTAGGTTTCACTCAGAGCCTGGACACATTTATAATGTTTCACTAAATGAATAGGGAGTACTGTGACCCAGCTGGGAAATTTATGGCCTTGGTTGTGGCTCTGACAGGACTTTGGAGTGAGATATCATGGGCGTCGGGGGTGGAGGCTCATCTCAGCCTGAAATTGGGGTGGGGGTAGGGGTGAGAAGCAGAGATAAAGCAGCTGTTGAAAAGCTTAAGCTCTGTGTCTCTGGCTAAAAGCAGCTTGAGAACATGCTCACCGAGGTGTCAACCCTCTAGCAAGTGCCCGAGAAGTGAAAAATATCCCAGCTGAAGGACAAATCAAGTCCCGTGTTGGGGGGTCCAGGCGCTCGGTCGTAAAATGGGCAGATCCATAGAAGGAGGAAGAGGGGGAATAATTCCATGGGAGGAGGAGAGGTCATTCCTGACAATGTGCAGCTCCACAAGGCTGGAGCTGTGCTACACAGGGACCTTTCACTCCACCGTCTGTGGTCACTCAACTCATTTTCTCTCAGGGTTGGACCGGGGGATTTATGGCGCATTTTGGATTTTCAACAGCATCCGTTACACAGCCTAAACTGAGCTCCTCAAGAAGTGGAAGTTAATCTTTGCCTAAGCTACATACAACGATCTGCTGTGACCTTCCTGACTGATGCTTACAAAAGCCTTCCTTAGAAGCTGAGGGCGAAAAGCAGGGTTTAAAGATTTACTGGGACATTTACAAGTGCGATAACATTTTTCAGCCTGTTTGGTTTTATGATAAATCATTTTTTATTGCTCCAGAAAACCTGGAAGATGGTGACCAGAAGTTGAATATTTTTGGCTTTGTCATTGGAAAATCAGACCCAAAGTGTTTCAGCTATGAATGGAAGGAAATTTAAAGCACAGAACAATCTGAGGTAACCAGGCAAAACACTTGCTGTGGCTGTCCAAAAACAACCGAAAAAATGCCTAGAAATAAACAAAAGACGTATTTTGTAGGCCACTGAGAAGGTCTTTATTTTTTTTCCCTTTTGATATTGAAGAATTTTTTTGAATTTTTTCCAAAGAAAGTAGTGAGGTTGAAGAACGGGGGTGGGGGGTGCATTAAAAATATGAATGTTTGGAGCAAAGCCAAGTGGTCATGATTTGTTTTATTTGAAAAATGTCAACCAGCTGGACCCATGAAACTGGAAACCAGGTAAAAATTGCCCCAATCTCAGCTTTTTTTTTTGAAACTGGAAAGTTAACCAAGGTTCATCAGAATGGTTTGTGAGCTTCCAACTAAGTGTCCTAGGCCTGCTGGAAACTGGACCTGGATAAGAGAATTTTTGGAAATAATGTGGACTCAGCTGAAGTTTCACTTTCATTTTTGCACACAAACCCAACTTATGTGGCACTTGTACCAAAAGCAACCTGAGATTTACACAAAATCTTTCCATGCCCACTGATACCAACAAATTGAGCTGCACAGCAATGGATTCAGGGTTGCAGTGAAATAATCGGTTTTGGCATTGGCCTGATTGGAAATTGGAGCTTATCCTGAATATCCACCAGCAAATCCCTCTGACTTCTGACGTGATATTTCTAAATAAGCAGCGTTTTAAAGCCATTATCTCATTTTTAATTCTTCTAAACCTTCCAACTGAGGAAAAACTGATCAATTTGTCTCAGTGACCAATAATTCTTTGTTGAAAGCCAGCATAGCTTGAGTTTCTTTCAAGTTTAGAGTAAGAAGAAAAGGGGTTGTCAACCAGAAAACTCCTTAGGTGTTACCTTCTGCTGCATGTTAACACCATCCCTAAAAGTTAAATCCTGATCCATGTGCAGGGCTCATAAGCCTACAGCAACATGAATTAGGGACACAAGAACAGCTGAATAATAAAATAAAGGCCATTTTCAGTCTCCATTCAGCTGCAGTTGTGTGCAGGTCTTTTTTCAGTGCTCATAATCTCACAATTCTAATTTGAGTTGTGAGCTCCCAAAACCTATTTGGCTTCAGAGCCCCTTTTTGGAGAGTTCACCTGCAGCAGGGAGAAATGGTTGGTGTTGTGGATATGGAGCGAACCGAAATCAAAGGCTCCAAGTCTGTTTTTCCAGGGCAATCTACACCTCTGCAGTAGCTTCCCTGGAATCTGAACCATCTCCTGCAGCACAGAACACTGAACCCCTGCCAGGAATGATAAACACATCCCATTTTTCTTTCCTTATCTGTTTGCATTTTGCTAATATCTCCTCTCAACCCCTTCCACTCACTTCCAGTGGCTCTTATCAACAGCCAGCAAAGAAATCCTTCCCGGCCAATGTCTGGAACTTTTGTGTGGGAAATTTTCTCACCCGTGCACATAAGGTGTGATTTACACGAGTGGTGATGTGGGGATTCATTAGGGAAGTTTAATTAAGATCAATCACATAACAGGTAAAATATAGGGATGGAGGATGACACAACCTCCCAAAACTCTGATTACCTGAGTCACCAAAATATATTGCCACAGAAATCGTGGAAAACATTCCTTTGACTTGCTGAGAGGAGTTCAACATTGAAAGCCTCATGGTAGTGTTTGTTGGAACTCTGATGTTCATTGCTAAACAGTAAAAACAAAAATCAAGAGGGAGAAACTAACTTGCCATAGGTTATTAATTTAAAGTTCCAAATCAATTTATTTTGGGGTTTTTTAAAATTACATTATACATAAAATGCCATAAAAGAAAAAATGAATGTATTCTTTTGTATGTCTAAGCAAATTGGAAAGCTCTTGGGTAATCTATAGAAATTAAATTTAAACAAGTGAAGCTTTTTCACTTAATCATCTATATTTCATATTCTGTGTGGAGGGAGGGAATTTGCCATCAGTACTTCTTTATTCAGTGTTTAATTAATGTGATGAATGCAGTGCAGTTTGGAGCATGATAGGTTCCCAAGCTCAAGGCAAGCTAGGAAGCAGATACATCACTAATAGTAATAAATATGAATTAATAGAGATTTTTAATGCTAGAGATGCCGTGGTGTTCAGGTGGGAATTGGAAGCTTTTAAATTAGTGCACTCCAGATAGAAACCCAGCTCAATAATGTTTGCTATAAACGTGGGAGTTGCTGAAGGAGAAGCCAATATTGCATTCCTCAGGTCTAGGGCAGAAAAAGTGGAGGAGTTAAGATGAAGTGCAGATTTGCTCCTAATCAAATCCAGAAGACGTGCTGCAAACCTTATTCGGAGAGATCCGCTAAGTCTGCAGCATGAACATGACAGGCAGGCAAAATTGTGGATTTGATCATTTAAAAACCTGTGGATTCCTGGGGTTTTGGCTACGTTAAAGGCTCTGAGAAAAGACACACTGAAAATTGCTGAGGGGTGTTACCAAAGCGAGTTGCCAAAGGCTTAGTCTGCTCAGTAATCCAGGGAGCAGCTGGTTGAGCTAACTCCCAGTTAATTACCTCTCCATTTCTGCAATCACTCCGTGGTTTGTTTAGGGCAAGGTGGACTGGAGGGTTTGGGTGCTCAAATCATTCAATTCATTAGTTTGCTGTAGAAAATAAAAGTTGGGAAATAAAGACCTCATTATTGTACACATTTTTTCGTTTAATTCGTTACGGGCATGTTACAAACTGGCTTTGTAATTTCGGTAATCACGCACAAATGTCGGGGTTTGCTGCAGCGTTTTCAGATCAAATACTTGTTTGGCTGGAGCTGGCAGGCGGTGCTGGGGCAAACGCAGCTCACTGAGGGTGTAGAGGTGATTGACTAAACGCCCTCATAAATCTTCCAGAGCCAGATCCTGATGGCTTTTCACGCTCTTCAATACCCAGAATAAGAAAAGCACTTTTATGGGCGGAGCATGGGGATCAAAGCTCTACATACAATCATTTTTCTGAGGAGGAAAATGAAAGAAAGGCACATCTCCCTGCCTTTTAATGGGATCGGTGTAGACCTGTTTCCTACAATGAAGGACCTCAAGCCCTTTGTGCCATCTACTTTATTTAAATACTCCACTGTAGGCCAGCTAAACATCACAGTCCATCCTAACTTCCATTGCTCAGTTTAATCCCTGTAGATTATCCTAAATAATTGTGCTTTTTCTTTGCCATTTCTTATACAATTCCAAGTTACGATCTCCTACGATGCCAGCCTTTTTTAAACTCTGCACACCTAAAATCAGCATTTAAAGAAATGTTTAAGTTGTAAAGTCAAGCTCTGAGAAGATTAAGAAGTGCTTGGATCCAGAACACCCAAGCAACCTTAAATCATCCCCATTCCATAAAGCCTTTAGACATCTGATTGCTCCAAGTTCATGCCCCTTCCAACTACTGTGAAAAAAGAGGTGAGACCTGCAAAAATGACTCCATTTTGAGGCACAGCCTGGATTCTTTCCCACTGTACTTTCCATCCAAGGCTTTGAATGAAGCAGGGAGCTGTATGGAAAAAACCCCAGCGTGATCAACATTTGCTTGTGTGGAACCACAGCAGCCCCAGGAACCAGGGAGAGCAGATGGAAGAGGGTTGTCCCCCCGACTCTGACAATTTATTGTGTGAAATCAACCCACCCTTCTCTCAGAAAAGGTCTTGAAATGTTGACAATAATCTATTTTGACTTAGTGATGAGGAGTTCTGATGGAAGACTGCAGGGTCACTTGAAAATCTGATATTCCACTGAGAATCTTTTCCAGTCTACACTGAGAGAGACCGAACTTAATATCTGTTCTGAGGTTCAGACCTGCTTGTCCAAATCTTCAGCCTCTGATTTTGCATCCCTCAATTTAGCTCTAAGCTTGAAACCAATCAGAAAACACACCTCCCCCCCAAAAAAAAACCTTGCTGCTTTTAATGTGAGGTTCTAAGCAACCTTTTCTTCTCACCGTGGTGGTGGGGAGGTCTTCAGGAGCCTTTCCAGCGCTGGATTTGACATCTGTTTTCTGAGGGACTGACTGGAATAGTCTGCCCAAGGAATGATCCAGCTGGCTGAGTATTCCTAGGTGCTGGATTATAATGCAGCGGGGAGGAAGGGCATACTTGTGGGTATGGCAGAAAATGCCATTTCATGTGAAGTATTCCAAAATCACTTTGTTTAGGAAACCAAGCAGCTCATTGTAAGCAAGATGACTATTTTGCATTTTTTCTGTGTTCTCCATAATTCTCCTCCCCAACTCCCCAAAGAGAACAAAAATACGTAAAACGCAGTAAGATAATTTTCATGTTGCATCAAGCAATAATCCCTGATAATTCCAGGCTAGTGCTGTGGAAGAAATGACCGAACTTGATTCACTTTCTGTTGTGAAATTTTTTTAAAAGCAGCTTTCCAGCTGACTTTCCTACTGCTGTACTCGCTTTGCCTGAAATGGTTTTGGCTTTCACAGGCTGGGTAGGCTCAACACAGCCCCGAGGGATTTGGAAGACCTCACAGGGAAGACCTCCTACAATCTGAGATGGATGCTGTCCCTTCAGTTAGCAAATTTAGCTCTAAGGAGGTACTGCCTCAGCATCCCAGGAGAGGGATCTGCTCTTGGGAGGGTCTTCTTTCCTTGAGCGCTCTCAAGACCTTGACCACCCTTTCGCCAAATGGCTTCATGGCAGGATTCTGTTCACTCCAATATCTTCTCCCCATCTGAGGGTGTTTCCATCCAGAGTAGGGGCAGTCATTTCCAAAGCTGGAGGTTCTTTATGGAGAAAGCTCTACTCATTTCTCTTTATTCAGAATTGGTGTTTTTTTTAAAGTACATTGCTGAAGCCATCTAGAGTTTTAAAAGTCAGAGCTCCAAGCGGAGCACAGCTCTGGTGTTACTACATTGTTCCAGTGAAAAACCTGACCCATGAAGTGGGTTGATCAGCTTCCAGTTGATTAAAGATCTTCTCCAGAAGAACGGTCTAATTTGGAGTTGACAAAGGCAACTATGGAAACTATGTCTGCTTCCAATAAAACTCCCTGCCTCCTTGCCAGGCACAGAGGGAAAAACCTGCCTTCAAACTCCTGGCCATGAACTTGCTTCATGTTTTAGCAGAGCCGCTCCTTGGCGCTGCAAAATCGCTAAAAACGACCAGAATATCCCCTGCATCCAAACCCAGGATGTTCCTTCATATATTTTCTTGGTTTTCCCCCATCCTGGTGGCAGCACACTGGTCTGAGCTGGGCTGCAGGCTGCTTCTCCTCTTTATGCCAGTCCAGCAAGGTCCCAAGCACAAACTGGGGAGCGATTTGGCCAGAGGTAAATTCTTCCCTCCGTAGCCACCCCTGGTTGCCCAGGGTGTTGTCCCAGCCTTGGTGAAATGCTTTGGGTGAAGGTGGCACACTGGGGGTGGTTATTTCTCTCGCTGGCAGTGCTGAAGGTGCTGATTTTCCTGCAGTGCAGTGCAGTGCACCATGCTGGATTCGTTTATTGCGTGTTCTGTGCCCGTGTCTGGGATTCATTGCCTGCACTGCAACTTTTGGAACCCCGCTCCAGCAGTGACTCCCTGACATGTGGCTCAAACCCTCAGCTCGTCCCAGACCACACTTTTATTACAGTGAGGAGATGTGTGTATAGCTTCAGACTGCTGCAAATTTCCAGGGGCCGCGTCCCAACAAGTATCACTTTCCAATTTCATTCCCCTCAAGAAATTCTGTCAACAGCTTCTCCCAATTCTATTAATCTTGTGTTTTACCATCTTAAAGCCTCCCATTCTCTCAACTCCCTTAAAGATGTGACTGGTGTTTCTCTTTGAGTGCTGACAATTACTTTCTCATTCTTGTGTGGAGCTGCTCTCCCGGCTAAGAACCACATGCAGGTTTCAATAATACCTATTCATCAGTAATGTATGGAGTGAGCCAGGTCTGGATTTCCACACCGAGGTACTGATGTGTTTTACATACCTTTCCTTACTCAAAAGGGATTTTCTGTCTCTGAACACTAAATATGAGAAGCATTTTTCAAATTCTTTGACAGAATGCTTTTAACATATCAGCAGGGTTAATAAATCTTTCCCATTTGTTCTGTTCACTTTTATTCATAGTGAAGTATTGATCAGGAACAAGCAGGGATTGTGAGGACAGTTCTCAAATCAAGGTGATATATGGTGCTACCAGGACAGATATAAATGGCTTGGTTTGGAGCTGTGCTCCTTTAGCACCAAGGATTTTACCCCAGCAGCAAGAAAATCCAAAAAGGGATCATTCAGCCACCCCAGACCACCAACCTGCCAGAGCTCTCCATGTTAAATGTTCAGATTTGCTTTTCTTCACCCCTTTTTCACCATGCTGCACTTGATTAACACAAGCATTTTATCTCTTCAAAATGCAAGCAACTGATGGGGTCCAAGTGACTGATTGAAATCAGGGATGGGGTGGCATAGACTACAATAATATTGAAATTATATTTCACCTTCTGTCCACGCCTCAGATCTGGAATATCCAGGGCATCATCACTGCATTGATTTGATTTTCTCTGGGACTACCTCTGTGTATGTGTATTCTTTACAGATACCTTATGCTGTGCAACAACAAAAACAGTTGAAACCAAGAGAAAATTGGAAAGCTGAAAGCTGATTTATCCTAATTAGAAACACAGAATCATTAAATTTGGAAAAGACCCCCAAGATCATTGAGTACTTCAATTTTGATAGAACACAAGGCAGGTATATTATCCAACACATATTCATGGAAAAAACTCAGACATTTCTTAAGGAGAAAGTCTCAATACCTCAAGTCCTTTCATGAAGATGGGATGGAAAACTTGGAGATCCATGATGGGAAGGGACAGGATGCTGTTCTGAGAGGGAGAATTATAGCCTAAATATCAGAAATTCTCAGAGACATCTTGGGCTGTGAATAATCTTCTTAGATGCTGGTAAGACATCTCTCACTTAGGGCTTTTAAACCAGCCAGTGACATAGGGGATTATCCTGAATTAGCAAACAAATTGCCTGGATGACCTAATCCATTTTCCATTTCGATCTTCCATGAGTCTGTAGTTCTGTGAATGTTTTTCTCTGTTGGTCTTCGTACGAAAAAGCTCCTCAACACATCACTGGTTTTTTCACTGGTTGTTTTTTTGGTCTGGTCCTTGGAATTCCTGTTTAAAATTTTGGTGACACGTTGTGCTTTTGTCAGCCCTGGCAAGGAGGCAGGAACGGTGCATGTGATCCACTGAGGAGAACGGAATGTCAGAAAGCAGCGGTGGCATGACAAGAGCCGGCAAAGCTGGGAATTGGGAGTCTATTTTTAGTGTCTGAAGATTGTCTCGAGGTTAAAGGAACATACAATTCTGGGGGAAGGTGGAGGGAATATTTGCCTTCCCTGGAGGGAATCCAAGAGGATTGCAGAGTAAGAGGTCAGAGGAGCAAGGGGAGGGGAGGGCTATCTGTGACACAGCTGTTTTGGGGAACAAAAAGAAAGAAAAAAAGGAGTTGGATGGTAATTCCTGGTGCTGTATCCCGCTGAAGGATTTTTCAGAGTGGTGGAGTGAAAGAGGCGCAGTCATATTTAAGGCATCAGACCACCTACATCTTAACAGATCCACAAATTGACGTTAATGACGCCATTTATGTTTAAAAAGAAATTTAAATTCAGCTGGAAAAATAGAATGGATGCTGAAACACTGCCTTACTTGTTCCAGCCAGGTTTCTAAAGCAGGATCTGATACATTTGCTGGGGGAAAGAGCAGAAAGGACAAAGCCCTATAGGGGAGATGTATCTCAGGCAGCTCTTCCTTTCAGCAGGTTCTGACCAACACTGGAAGAGCTCGGGTTGTAGCAGTGACAAATTCTTGTGCACAAAAAGGGGAAGAGCAGTTCATTTATTATTTTGGCAGAAAAACGAACACTTGGGCAGTGTAGGACCCTTTTGGAGATGAAAATTGCTAAAGTAGCAAGATCTATCCACTGTAAACTAGCAATGCCTAAACTGGAAAAAATAGTGGGTTTTTTAATTTTTAACTCACTTGCAAACCACATAAACCTTGCATGGTTTTTTTCTTGTGTTTGTTTAGTAAATTGAAAGTACAGCATTTCTTTTTCTTATAGGAAGATACTCCTGACTCACTTTTTCAAAAGGACAGGGAGCAACTCAAAATTTGCAGCAGGAAGAGGCACGGGAGCTGCCTAATTTAGCCATGTTTCTCTTTGCCCTGAAGAACTACGAGCTTTCTCCAAGGAAATGAGGAGTGAATGGTTAAGCTCCATCTAAAACCAGACCAGTGTGTGTATTCCAGGGTGTGCACAAGTTAAACTGCCTTTTAGGCAGGTTAAGGATGTGCTCAGGATTATTTCCTTTCACCTGTCAATCCACAGTTACCCACACAAGCTTTGGATGTGCATCCAAGCCTTTCAAAGTTTGTTCTCTGTGTTTGAGGATAGACCAGAAAGCCAATATTGTTATTTTTGGGCTATTTTTAATGTCTACATACAGAGAGGTCTCTAGAGTTGCCATAAATATCCTGTTTGCTTTCTTTGTTTCTCTTTCATTCGGCTCCCTTGGTATCAACCAGACTATTCTTCCTAAAACGCTTTATTATGTCCCTGCTGCTCCTTTTGGAGGAGAAAATCAGGGAAACATGTTTGCAGGGGGAAAGGGATATTTATCCAGCAGTGAGTGACTTTTAAAAATAGTTAAATCAATTTAGAACAAACTTTCAACAGAGAACGCTCACCTTTGGACAGAGATCAAGAATGGAAACTCTCAGACCAGAAAGAATTTGTGCAGGATGTAATGAGGAATAAGAAAATGTGAGTGGGTCTGGGGGGTGCCAGGACCAAAATAAGGCCAGGTCACCCCGACTGCCAGGCAAAAAGCTGCTTTTTCTCCATCTCACGCAGCTCACAAATGTCTAACATTTCGCTGAGAGTGTGAAGTGCAAATCCAAGCGCCCACAAGGATTAATTTACATGCCCGAGTGGGGAGCTGGGCTTAAACAGCTCAGCTCAACCCAATCTCAACCCAGCTCTGTCCCACGTGTGCACAAATCCACAGGCAGCCATTCCAGAGCCTACAGAGCATTTTCTCGTTGTGAAAGGCACGGGTGATGCTGGGCTCATTAAGACGAGATGTGAAATCGGATCCTCCTTTCTTCCCGTTTGCCTCTGCCTTTCTGCTGAGTGTCACTAAAGCAGATTGCATTTGTTCACCCTCTGCCCACTGCACTGGAGCTGAAGTTTATCTCCATCTTTCTTCTATCTTTTTTTTACCTTTCCAAATTCTTGGCTCCCTCATTCAGAAGCTCGTGGAAGAGGGAAATTCTCCTAGTGCAGCGAAGCACTCGTGCTGGAGCAGAGCGTTGTTCTATTTTTTTGATAAAGCAGATGTTGCATTTCTGACCTTTTCCCGTGCCCATTCTCCAGGCTGGCATGTGCAGACTCCAGGAACTCCTGAATGCTGCCTCTCACACCTGGGCTGAGAGCCTGCCCTCACTAGAAGGGCCTTGCCTGAGCCTCCCCAGCAAGCTGGGGAAAAAACCTTCCAGCAGCTCCTCTCACCTCGTAAAAGCCCAAGTGCGAATTGCCGGCGCATGTGGGAGACGCTGCAGGTTCTGGGGACACTGAATCTCTTCTGTTCTCCCCCCAAAACTGCCCTGAGTTCTCAGCAAATCCCTCCCTTTGCTGTTTTGGCAGCAGCACTGTTCCCTCCTCGAGTGCTCCTCTCCCTCTCGTGTGGCACTGGGAATTTGCAGGCGATGACGGGACACAGGAGGATCAGTCCCAGTTTCCTGTGGTTGTACATCATTTTTGCTGGACATTCTGCCCCCCTGGTCACCCAGCACATGGATTTTAGGGCCATCCTCAGCACAAGGGGCTGACACAGGGACCTGCAGATGGAAGGCAAGTGGTGGTTACACCACTCCAGACATTGTACGTGCTCTGGACTATTGCTGCCAAAAATTGGGCTACTGAAAGCTGGAGAGGGACTTTGGACAGGAGCATGTAGAGATAAGGCAGTTGATAACAGTTTCAAAATGTAAGAGGGTAGATCTAGAATAGATAACAGGAAGAAATTCTTCCCTGTGAGACCCTGGCCCAGGGTGCCCAGAGAAGCTGTGGCTGCCCCTGGATCCCTGGAAGTGTCCAAGGCCAGGTTGGACAGGGCTTGGAGCACCCTGGGATAGTGGAAGATGTCTTTGCCCACAGCAGGAACACACTGATCTTGAAGGTGCCTTCCAACCCAACCCATTGCAGGATTCCATGACTTTATGATCTCAGCTGGAAAGCCAGGAATTGTCACAGTACAGGAGCACATGACAGGGAAAGAAAGGCACGACACAGTCATGGCCATGTCAGATGTTTGTGCTCCTCAAGGATAGACAGCACCTGCCTCCCTGGAGGAAAATCCAAGGGAATTGTAGATGCCTTTGTAGCCTTGTCTGCCTTATTAGGTTAAAGGACTCCTGGTTTGGCCTTTGCCTGAGGGTATCCAGTTGCCTTTGCCCAGCAGGAGCTGAGGTATGCTGAATTAAGATGATGTATTCTGTGGACAGGTGCAGAATGGAATCATTTCTTCAGACAGGAGGGAAAAAAAAAAAGGTGGCTGGAAAGTTTGTCCTATGCTACACAAAACCACAGCACTGTATATCAGGGATTTATATATTTATTATTATATACTTCTTGTAAGATCAGTGTCAGCTCTTGGCTGTGGCTGGTGGGAGATATTGGTGCTCCGAGAGGGTAAGAGCTTCTGTTGTTCGGAATATTTTGACTTTTCTGAAAAGCCTGTGGCTCTTGGGAAGGACCTTGCTGCTGCAGGGGGCTCAGATGGCATTTCTGGCAGCTAAACCCACAGAATGGCTTGGTCCTGCTCAGTTGAGAGATGTCCCCATGTCACTGACCCTACAACCCACGTTGCAGCAGAGAAGTTTGCTCACTGCAGTCCCCACAAGGAAGACTGGCAGAGGTTCATTATCATCTCTCCATGGCACTTACGAGGGAAATCTCCCACCCTAGATATTTTACCCCACCAGTTGGGGACACCCTCCCCAACAAACCACGGGCATCCACAAGCCAAAAAGCAAAGCTTTCGAGTTGTCAGCATGGCTGTGGTGGCTCACAGGGGAATGTGGACAGAGTGTGGTGTGTTTACACATTGTCCCTGAGTGACAATCGCTCTCTGTGTCCCCCCAAAGCCATTAACGCTCTGAGGAGTCAGCAGATGAACTGGAGTGGTTAAACTCATTAACACCAGGTTAACTCCCATTGTGAAGCTCCTGGCTCGACATCAGAGGGCAATAAAACACCAAGAGCAGCATGATGACTGTTATGATCAGGAAATTTGGGACATGTGTCATGAGAGGGAACAAACAGGGCAGCAGAGGTGTCTGGCAACGGCACTGCTGAGTGTTCACTGCCATTCGCTCCCCCTCCGTGTTCCTCTAATGCTCTTTATCAGCTTCCTCCGCTGTTGGGTGCAAACAAAGTCTGGCCCTTACCTGAGGGTCAGAGAGATGAGAGACAGTGTTAGACAGGATATTCCCAGCATTTTCAATGCTTCCTTTTTGGTGGGTTATGAATGTCTGACTGACACGGCCAAGCGAAAGTGCTGCGGGTTCCCGCGGGACCCGTGTGGCCGTAAAGCTCGCAAACATAATAATAACAAAGCCATAAATTCTGACCTGTGGTACAGTCCCAGCCGAATAACAGCTCCCCAGCTGTGGAATATGTGCCCTTGTTGTGTGAAGGTGGCAGACCCGGGGGTAAAGTTCACCTCGTATTTGTCAGGTTGTGTAGAGCCAGGCCCGTTTAATGATCGAAACTCAGCCAAAAGCCCCAGCAGCAGGACAGATGCCCAACTGTGTTTTGAGCCTGTTATGATCTACTGAATATTTTGTGAGGGGAGAAAGCTTAAAAAAATACATGAGGAGGGACAGATAACAGGCAGGGCAAAAAGTGGTGGCGATCCCATCGCAAAGTGTGGGTTTATTCCCCTACAAAACACCAGGGATTTCTGTACCTCCAGAGCTTTACCCAGTGCCTCGATGCCTTCAGGCCATGAGGACTGGATGCAGCCCTGGAGGAGGGATGAAAAAACACGTGGCTGTTTCTTCTTTCTGCGGTGATTTCCTCCCAGCCAAAACCCTGCAGTCCCAAACCCCTGAAAGACATTAGGAAAGCCCCAAAGCTTACAGAAAGGCAGGGAAGTGCATGGGTGAATGTTAGGGACGACTGACAGAGCCGTGAGCTAATTCAGATCCTTCCCAACAGAGTAGAAAAAGTTGGACACATGGAAAACCCCCAAGTACCCCATGCCTGCCTTTGGGAGGTGCTGGGATGGGCTGGCAGCAGGGAGATGCTCACAGGAGGAGTTGGGGAGAAAGCTTGGTTGGGTTTGCCATCATCAGGAGAGGATTTTCCAGGGAAAAGGGACTTGGGAGTCAACTTCTTCATCTCCCCGTTGCCTCTGTCAGCCTGGGATCGTGTCCACCTCGAGCCTCAGTGACAAGCGGGAGCGGGCTGCGCGCCATCCAGAGAAGGAAGGACGAGATGATTTGTTTTTGTGTGTGTTTTTCTTTCCATGTCTGCTCCTTGGAAGGAAACATGTCTGCTTTTAGAGAACAATGCTGCCCAGGGCCGTGGGAGTGAGTGACTGGGCTGTGCGAATCCCAACCCGCAGCCCGTTCCCAGGCCGGCCCTTGGCCGTGCTCAGCCCTGCACCGGCCCCTTCAGAGGGTTAAATCCTAAATGAGGAGGGCTGGGGGCAGTTGGGAAGTGCAGGCCCTTCTTCCCTTTATGGAGCTGCAGCACTTGCTGTCCCTGAGCTGTTGGCAGCAGGGATGCTCTGGGGCTTCTTGAACACCCCCCAAATCCCCACTCTGCACCCCATAACCTGCACTGTTACCTCGAATTCTTCCTCTGCTTCTTAGCCCAAATGCTTACCCTGGGCTTTTCTTAGAGCTGTTTCTTCTCCTCCATCCATATCCCAATGGAATGATGAGAACAATAAAATGGGAATAATAGAGTCGCCAATCCAGTAGGACAATCCACCAATTCCATCTCCCTCCTCTGGAACCAAGGGCAGTTATGTCAGCACTCCTCATCCTGAGACAACAAAACTCCCTTCAAAGTTCAAGCCAGGTCATGTTTTGTTCTGGTGCTCTCCACACACCAAAGTGTGAGGTGAAATTTGGGCTCCAACTTGCTGACTCCACTTGGAATGGCTGTTTGGGGTATCTCAGGGGTGCAAAGCAGCGTTTTAGGGATTCCCAGCCAGCTGTCTCCAACCTGACTAAAAGCACTTGGCATCAATTAGAGAACGTCCAGAAAGGCTGCAATTTCCATCTGTGCCTGAGCAGCACAGGACTGGCAGCAGGAGGTGTTACAGAGGAGTCAAATACTGTGGATTTGGAGTTATTGGGGTGAAGGGGATTGGCAAGAGGTGCAAAGATACCCTTGGGAGGGTTTAGGACTCCCAAATCTCCAGACAAGTACTGAGTTGAGAACATGCATTCCAGCAGCAGAGATTAGCCAGGCATTTTCCTTATTTTACAGCATTTTTTTTTCACCTCATAGCTCCCCTGCTATTGCAACCCTTTGAGCCCCGCCATGCCCAGGGACCGGGAAGGCTTTGGAGGGAGGCTTTCCTCTCTCCCAGTGAAATAAAACCCTTTTGGGGTCCTTCCCGGTGATCCTTGAGGTCTGCAGATCACCTTTAACAGAAACCCTTGCCGTGGCACTTGAGGGAACGCTTGAACAAGGCTCCTTAACACACCCCCTATGTCCTCCCGGGCACTTCTCCCGCCCAATCCCGGCTGTCCCAGCTCTGAATGGGACCTTAGTTTTAAGGATAAACACATCCATCACAAAGCTGTTTGGCCCACATCCCCTCCATGAAACCCCTTTTGAGGACTCTCTGCCCAGAGCCCGCATCCCTGCTCCGCTTTCCACTCCCCAACCTGCTTTTTTCCAACGCTCCCCAAGGAAAATCCCGCATTTTCCAGGAGTGGGAAGAGGTGCAGAAAAACAAGGGCCACTTTAACCCCTGTTTTAAAGCTGTAGTTCCCTCCTGGTTTGGTATATTTAGTTTGGGCACAGTTCTGAAACAAAAGGTACAAAGGAGCCAAGCTGTTGGGGCAGGGGGAGGGAAGAAAGTTGGTTTGATTTCGAGAGCCTTGGAAGATCATTAAAATTTCATAACAGGCAGAAAAAAAAGGTTGTTTGCTTCTAAGGTCTGTGGTGTTTAAAGGGCTAGAGACAAAACTGCCGAGCAGAATATTCCAGTTTATCCCGTGGAATAGGAAGGAATGGCCCCAGACGTAATTACAAGTAAGTAGAGCAGCGAGAGAGGGGAAAAAGCTCAGGAAATCTGATGGCTGAGAAGGTTTTTTTCGCTGGGGTTTAATCAGTTTGCCCGCTCGTTTGTTTGCGGGGATTCTTCCGATCCGCCTCGTTAAAGTGTTGGATACTTGGACGGCAAAACGGGCGGGATGGGGGGAATTTTGGCTCCTGGAATTTGGGGGCAGCTGAAAGCAAAGCCAGGGAGCAGGGGTGAAACGCGAAGCGTGGTTTGTGAGTTTACAGAGCTGGGTTCAGGGGATGGGGTTTCAGCAGTGGTCTCGCTACTCACCGACTTCGGAGTTTTTATCTGCTGAACAAGCAACAGGAGAGAGATTTTGACAAAAGCAGGGAAATGATATCTCATTAATATTCCTACCTAGCAGAAAAAGAAGGGAATAATAACATTAATGGTCCTAAAGCAGCAGGGAGATGATGATGAATGTTAGGCTGTACATGAAAATTATACAAGGCTGTATAGATTTAAAAAAAAAAAATCTGTGCTATTTCTGTTCTTGGGCTTCGCTCTTTAAAAATACATTACCACTGAAAGGGAGTTTTAGAAGGGAATAACAACATTGGCAAAATATTTCTTTGAAGCGCAGAACCCCTGATCTGAAAAACAAAATGAGTCGTAAATCACAGAACACATTAAGAGCCACCAGATTTATGGAAATCTAACATTATAAAATATTCTTCTCAGTACAAAATAGCCTTTAAAAGCAGTGTTTTATAGTGATAAAAATGCTAGTAAAGAGATTATATTCCCATCAAGGTTGTAGATATCGGTTCCATTCTAAAATCACGGCACAGTACTTTAAAAAATCATTAATAGTGATTAGATATTTGTATATATGACATCAGACTTATTCCTGAAAAGGAGAAACTTTTAGCCCTATATTTATATTTTATTATGAACTTACTTTCAGTTGTCTGCAATTTGTACAACATTGTTGTATTTATGGCTTAGTTCTTGCAGCAAAAGATATATCTTAATTTTTCAATTTGTTTTACCAAAAAAACCCCAGATCCTAGAAAAAATAACCTTACTTATAGTTTCCTGCACTTAAAATGATTGTTAAATAACCTTCAAGCTGAACACAAACAAAATATATTGAATTATTAGTTGAAATGCATTATATTTTCTGTTCTTTTAAGGAGTGGAAATTATTACCCTTTCTCTTTTTATGCCTTTTACACAAACGTTGCACCCATAAGAGCAGCTTTATAATCAGGGGAAGCATTTTTAAAGGAATGTTGTTAAATTCAAAGTGAAATCTTATTATCTCTTGTGGCATCTGGGCTCCTAAATCATTACCTACAGTAAATTATTCCTCTGATCTGAAATGTTCACCCCACAAGGAGGATTAATTATTCTATTGGGATACAATTTTCTCCTTATTTTTCTATCTCCTGGGAAAAGATCAGCTTCCCTGCTTTTCAGTTTTTACACGAGTGTACAAACCAAACACTGAGATTATTTCTGAGGATGGTCCATATGCAAAGTCCCATGATTTTTTAAGGAGTTTCCCAGAGAGGAGCCTGATCCAAGCCGTGCTGGAGTTAATGACTCATTTCTATCTGCTGTAAAGGGATTTGGAGCTGAGCACTGGACTCCTTACAAGCTGGAGGCTGAACTTTCACAAGAACACGAATTTTATCATCTTGCAAAATCAGGAATCACGGAACAATTTAGCCTGTAGTTGGAGAGCGTAATTTGGGCTGATAATGATATTTTCCTCCATGTACTTTGGATTTATCAGTGGTTTGTGGCCAGCACAGCCCGTGTCAGCTGATTTCTCACCCCCGTGTTAATAAAACACTGTGCTTTGGCATTGTGTTTGTGTAGAAAAACAACAGATTTTGAACCTGACTCCGATTGTATTGGTTTTTTTTTAAATAGACAATGATATTATCTATAAAAGAGCCCATTCCACAATTTGATAATTAACAGGATACCCTGAAACCTCACTGCCATATTAAAAAATTGAGAAATCTGAGTGATTACAGGAATTCTGGAGTCAGTGACGGTTCCAATGCTTTTTGCCTCATTTTCTCTCTCGCTTTTCTGTTTTATTCCTTGCTGTGGGGTTCCCTGTGCCTTCCCACAAAGCTTCCATTGGCAGCAGGGAGGAGGGTCTGGAAAGGGTCAGCTCAGTGGAAGCAGGGTCTGGAAACAAGGCCCATGTTGTCACACCAGCTTCGCTCAACACTTCCAACCCAACCTGGCTCTCCATGTCCTGCCATAATGCAAATGAGGCTGTTCCTGCTGGGAACGTGGCATTCCCGGGAACATTCCCTCCTGGGAGAGAGGGCAGCAAGTCCTCCTGATTTAAGAGCTCTTACTGATGCTGCTATTCTTACTTGACAGGGATTCACAGCCTCCCTGCTCAGCCTTTCCCTTATTTCTACGTGGAAAGAAGCAAAGCAGGAAGGCTCCCAGCTAGATGAGTTTATAGGAATTATTGGAGGGTGGACTTGTGAAAGGAACGTCCTTCAGCTCATTTTTTCAGAGAGGAAGCTTTAAAAATGCAACTCTAAATGCCCCCCCACCCCAAAAAAAAGAGAATCAGTGGGTGCAGTTATTCACAGATAATGCCTTTTATGAGCCCAGAAATCTTCTGGGATTTTCCAGGGGTCTCATCCCTTTGTGCCAAAGAAGCTGGCACTGCAGGATTTCTCTCCCTGATCCATGCCCCAGGACTTTCCAAGTCATGTGAGCCACCCCAAAAAATCATTTAAAGAGATTTTTAAGAATCAAACTTGCCTGGGATAAGTGAAAAGCTGGATTCTACCTAATTTCTGTTCTTTCTCTGCAGGAGAAATTCACAGAGCCCAGTGCAAAGAGTGCAAATGAGCCCAGAAGTGCCAGGGGCAAAATATGGTGTATCATTTCCAACACCACTGACTTCCCACCCCGCTCCCACCCCTGGGCAGAAATCTTGGCTGGCTCAGGGATGCAGTTTGCAACCTCTCTGCTCCACCACTTGTAAATAAAGGCCTTTTTATCTCTGGGGTTTCGTGTTCAGAGGAAAGTTATCTGTGGCCATAAAAAACACATCTGTGGGTAGCTCAGCTGAGGGCAGAGCAGCCAAGTGTTCAGCATGGCATGGAAATGCTTCCAGCAGGATCAGAGCCACAGCTACGTCCTTTTTCTTCCCTTTGTCCAGTACACTTGATCCTGACCCCGGCAGCGGCTGTTCCTTCTGGAGGGTGGCAACGCAGAAAATGCCAAATATCTGATTTTTTTGGTGCTTAAAAAAAGCTGTCCTCACACGAGTCGAAAGATTTTTGTTACAACATCTCCAAAAACCCTTAAACTCTTAGAAACTGCTCTCAGCACTGGTGGAGTTACCACAGCTCCAGCACCCCTGGAGAGGATGAAGCTCCTTATCCTGAGCCTCAGCACAGCTCTGTCTGCAGCAGGGGCAGGACAGGGATGGGGATGGAGCAGATAAATGGGGTTGTAATAGGTTGGGGAACAGCTGGAAAACCCAGTCTGCCAAATCCAGAAGAGGCAGCTGCCCTTCCCTACTCCCAGTGAAGTCTCTTCCTCCTGACAGTTTGCTGAAAGGATTTCCATTGTGTGGTACTTAGCACATCTGGGAATTTACTGCAGGCTGATGCTTTCTGTTTTCTATCTCAGCGCCACCGACAGAAGATGTGGAAGAACAATTCCTGCCAGATCGCTGATCCACGCCGCGTCCAAATGTGGTAAAACCCTGGAAAGCTCTGACGTAGGAGAGCCCTGCTTGTCCTGGTCTGATCCTGAATGACACTGACACCCACTGACTTCTCCCTGTAACAGATGCTGCTTAGGAAAAATACGAGGATTTGGATAAACGATAGGAAAAAAAAGGTTTATTTCCAAAATACAGCCTTTAAATACATGGCACTGGCATGTGTGGTGGGGATGGAACACAGCATTGACCAGATTCCTCGTGTCCTGACTTTATTACCACACTGAATATGGAGAAAGGGAAAGAATAAAGCCTTCCCAGGCAGGAATAAAGCTCAAATCTCAGCTTCTCAGACTCCAGAAAGGAGCAAGGAGGGATGGTGCCTGGCAGAGAGAACTTCCCTGGTAATATCCAGATGTCCCTGTCCTCCCCACCCAGCAATTGCCCTGGAAAATGTCTGATGGCTGGGTTGTGTTATAGCAGAAATTAGGGATTTTCCAGTTGGACAACAGGCTGTGGCCACAGCATCCCAATGCCTTTCCCTGCCCTTTACCTCAGCTGGCCCTTTGCAATGGGCTGCAGTGAAATCATGTTCCCAGTGGCAGGAACACAAAATAACTCATGATGTGCCTCAGACTGTGAGCAAAGAGTACCTGATCCTGCCCAAACACAGACCTGCTGGCTTCAAAGGGGGCAATATTGACACAGTAATCAGCATCTAACTCCCTTTCCTGGCCCAAATATTCCCTTCTGTGCTCAGCCACGTTCTCTGCCCATCCAGAAAATCTGCATGGGGTGGGCTGGGTGAACGTGGGGATGTGGGCAGTGCTCCCAGGGAATGCCAGGATCCCAAGGATCATCCCAAGGGCTGCAGGCCCTGACACCCCAGGATCGAGGATTTTCTCCTGGCTCATTTTATTTATAACCACCAAGCTTGGGCAGGGCTATGGACAATCCAGATTTTCTGTGCTTTCCACACTTTCAAAAGAAAGTTTTCCCCCATGTAAGTGAGCAAAGAAGCACCTTCCTTGCCTCAGGGATGGGGGAATAGGAGCAAAGAACCAAATTGCAGCCTCAAAGTGCAACTTAGAACTCCCAGGGGGCACAAGATCTCCCTCTTGCCATCCCTTTGCTGACTTCAACATCTCAGAATGACCAGCTGGGCAGAATGGAATTCCTTCCATTCCCAGATACTGCGATAAATATTTAATAAATAATCAAATTCAACCCGAATGCAGCTTGTATTTATTTTTTTTTCTTAGGTCAGCATCTGCAGCTTCTTGTGCTGTTATTTGTGAAACAGCTTTATTAACCTATTACGAAAGCAGGCATTTGTTTTGCAGCAAATTGAAGTTTCACAGTCAATGGATGTTTTGTGGCCTGGGAAAAAGTAAACATCAACTGGAAAAGTCACTTGTGCCTATTCTTGTTTTTGCCCAGTAAGAATTAGTATCAGATGTGTAAATGGTGGAATTCCTTGAAGGAAATGCATCTCCTTTGTTAAGGGACTGCTAGCTGGAAACTGCAGAGCCTTGGATGATGTAATAGCCAGACGTCTGCAGACTTTTAGAACAATTGTCATTTATTTCCAGGAATAAGGGGAAATTTCTTTCTACTTTTCTTCCCACATCACTCATCCTAGCAGGGAAAGATGCTTTCCAAGGCATTTCAGCAGTCACTAATGGCATAGTTCTGTATGGGTCACTCCACTTGACAGATGGATTAGGATCCAGTGTCAAGCTAAGGAAAAATGGAGAAGAAATCTCCGTCTGAGGATGGAGACAGACTGATGAGTCCACCCTGCTGATAATACTGAATTATTCAGGGGCTAAAGATGGAAGGTGACTGTGATGAAATGCCAAAAATCCATCTGGAAGTCCATGGCTGAGTGAAAAAACATCAGGTGAGATTCAGGATAGATAAATGTCAAGCGATGGACACAGGGGAGGAGGGTGCTGGAAAGCCTCTAAAGTAACCCTGACTCTTGCACTCTAAACTAACTCTAATCATTGAGGAAAGATAAAGCTCTGAGGGTGACTATCCTGGGAAATAGTTTGGACTTGTAGCTCTCAGGAAGCAAAGTGAATATTAGAAATTGTTAAGAAATGAAGGGATAGATAGATAGATGGATGGATGGATAGATAGATAGATAGATAGATAAGGTGTTATTTTATAAACCTTTGGTGCATCTCCACCTGGAACACCTGAAATCTCCCAGCTCCTAAAGGAACCAGTCCAACTGGAACACAATTCGAAGACGGCGCCAAGGATAATTAAAGACTGAGCCCTCAGTGTGAGAACAATTAAATGAACTCTGTTTCTTCAGCCAGAAGAGAGATGAGTGAGAGGATCTGATGGCCTTCTCAGGAATTAGGAATGACAAGGAGAGAATAGCAAGCATCTGTTTGCTGTTTTTGCCTCTAACACGAAACTCAGAAGCATGAAATGAAGCTGGTGGCTGGCAGTTCCAACCAAGCAGGAGCAATCCTCCGCTCCGTGCTTCGTCATCCTGTGGAACTCCTTGCCACGGGATCCTGGGAGTGTTAAAAGTTTACTGGATGCATTCATGAAAGAAAAACTCATCAGAGGTTTTTAAAATCCATCTGGGTTTTGTATTAAACAGAAAGGCTCCATGTCTGGTTCAGAAAGTGCCTGAGCCAGAAACCACTGTAGGTTGGGCAAGTATTTGGGGGGAAGTATCGCTGTAGGACTGACCTACATTTGTACTCTTTGCTGGGCTCTCACTACTGTTGCAGATAGGAGGTTATTTGGCATAGGCTTCCAGCCTGACCTGCTAAAGCTGTTCATATCTCCTTGTGAGCCCAGACTTCCAAGTGATAAGTAATTCCAGACAAATGCATTCCTTATGTTCTCTCTTAAATGTAATAATAATGTTAACTATTAAGTCAGGTGATGACAAGCTAACGCAGAGCGGCCTCAGGTCTTGAGCTTCTCCTTTCCCAGGCCTTACTTCCTTTGCTCTGGGTTGAGGTGACCCAGGGGCAGGTCCACATGGGTGGACATCAAGTCCCCTCTGCCAGTCTTGGCTCCAACAACCTGTGCAGGGCCACCAAGAGACAAGGGGATGTAGTTAATGCACAGCAGGGCACTGACTGGGTTGATTTGGTGACCAGGCTGACTTTACTTTGCATCTGAAAATCACAGGTCAAGGAGCTGTGCCCAGATTTCCTCCAACTACCAAACAGCTCTGGTGGGCTGATACAGCTCTTGGAGCTCAGGGCATTTTAGTAGGGAGGAAAGCTCAGCTGAAAACATTCCTTTTGGCTCTGAACTAGCAGAGACCTCCAGAAGAGATATTCACAGTCTTGTGAGCAACTCCTCCAACTCTAATTGCCTGGCCAGTAAGATTAAAACAGCTACGATGGTTTCTGGGCAAATCTCTCTGTGTTTTAGTGAAGCATTTTGATAGTGCCATAAAATCTTATTTGAAAGCTTGACTCAGTCTGGCCTGGACATGAGTACTTGTCTGTGGTCTCTGCATTGGCTGGGATACCACAAACCAGGATAAAGTTTGATATGTCACGTTTGAGGAGATGAAGGAGGTGCTGGTTGCAGAGCAAAGTGCGTTAAGCCTGACTTTATCTAATTTCTTCATGGATACATTGCGAGACACAGCAAACAAAGCGTGCACTGGACTTGCAGATGGGCGGGAACACTTGGGAAAAACACAGGGGCTGAATTACTGTCAAAGCTTCAAAAACTCAGGGTAAGTCACCTCCAGCAGAAAAGTCTCCATGCATGAAGGGGTATGTGACCACCACAGAGGAGAGCATTTGATCTCTGCTGGTTGTAGGATGTGGCAGTGGAAAACTTGTCCTGTATGAGGCTCCAGAAGGAGAGATGGATCTGAATTAACCACGGAGATAACAGCTTTCCAAACTATCCTCATGGCGATCATCTTATTTCTTGAATGCTGCTCTACTCAGGGAACCTCAGCAAGGAATCAACACCCCAGAGACAGCTCTGGGAGAGAGGAGAGAAGGAAAAATAAAAACAATTTTTGAAAAGTAATAAAAATAATGAAGAGCCAAAGAGGAACGGCTTACGAGAAAAGATTAAAATACTTAAATATGGTTAAGTTGGCCAAATTATGACTAAGGGAGGATATGATAACTGTCTGCATGTATATGAGGGCTGTAAACCACTAGGAAAGGAAAAGCATTTTTTTGATTGGCATAAGAAGAAATTTCGGAGAAATCCCATTAAATTAAACAAAGGAAAACGTTGAATGAATAACGGGAATTGTTCCTAATGGTAAACTTGACCAGAATTTGCAAAATGTTTTATATAAATTGATCTGAAAAAAACATCAAGGAGATGTGAGAAAGCTGCTTGGATCCCAGTTATTAAAGATATTGGCTTCTCATGCTTCCTGCAGCAAAGCAAGGAACAAGAACAATCGAATTCAATGGAAAGGGTTTGGCTCTCTTTGTTTTCTGGTGCAGGAAACCAAGGATTTTAGAAAACTCTGCCAATGGTCTCGTTGTTAAAAATGCGGTGAGTGCATCCAGAAAGCTCAGTCACAAAAGAACATGGGCTTCTGAGGGCTTAGGGCTGAGTCTTCTATCTTTCCAGGTTTTCAAAATATTCCTCAGCAAACCCTGCCAGAACAACCCCTGATGTGCTGCAGCCTGGAGGGCCCAAGGTGTGATAAAAGAGGGAAGGAGCATCATTTACATTCCCAGCACAAACATCAGCCCATGTAAGACAAACTGGTCCAGGTCCAGCTGTCCTGAAGTGGTTTTTGACCAAAATGCCCAGCAAGGTGCCCAAATGTGGGCGAGAGTTCCCGTGTTGTCTTTGTGGTCCGCCCAAACCACAGGTGGAGTCCATATGAACTGGGGAATGTCCACACCACCGTAAGGCCCAGCTCTCGTACTGGGAGATGTTCAGAGCTGGCAGAGGCAGCGTAGCACGGAATTCCACCCTGGCACTGGGATCCATGTTCCTTTCACAAAACCACTTCCATCAGCAGAGCCTGAGAGCAAGTCCTTCTACGCTCCACAGTGTCCATCTAACTGAGGTGTCCTTGAGGTTTCTTTTCCAACAGGAATCATGCAGCAGACTGAATCTCAGAATCCTAGAATTATGGAATAGTTTGATTTGGAAGGGACCTTAAAGGTCATCAAGTCCAAACCCCCTGCAGTAAGCAGGGACAGAGCATCATAAAATCATAGAATGTTTTGGGTTGGAGGGGACCACAAAAATCATCCTGTTCCAAGCCCACTGCAATGGGCAGGGATGCCTTCCACTGGAGCAGGTTGCTCCAAGCCTCATCCAACCTGACATCTTCAGCTGGATCTGCCCCTGGATGTTTCCATGGGTGGAGCAAGGAGAGGTCTTCGACAAACCTGTTGGGCCAAGATTTGGTTTTGGCCATGGACAAATGAAAGAAGTTTTAATACTGACAAGTTGGACTAAAAGAAGCAGGTGGGCAGAGGAGACCTCAGATCTCCTCTAGGCACCAGGACATTTTCTTGCTAATCTTGCAAGATGGAGGTTTTACTTTGAGAACCTTGAGTTTCTCAGACCCTTCTTGAATCTGGAATCACCTCTTTGGTCTAAAATGAGCAGATTCTCTAAAGAACTTGAAGAATGAGCACTTCCATTGAAGCTATAGCAGGGGAGGACGAAAAAATCCTCACCTTTCTGAATCTTTGCACAGTTTGTGTCACTTCATCGCCTCCCTACAAGGGCTGCGCTCTTAAATCAGGTCTCTATCAAATCCCTGGACTGCTGCAAGCTAATCAAATCCATGGAGGTGGCTGGCATCAGTTCAATAATATGGATTGTATCAAGACTCAGGATTTTCATATTTCAAAGAATGTTATGATTTTTAAAATCACAAACAGGGACGTATTTATGCACAGCCCCTTGCTGTGTGCTACATTATCCACTTAGACTCACATTACAAAAATAAGCTGTAAACACTTTTGATGAAAGGGTTGGACACTTCGTTTACACCCCAAGAATGGACTTTTGTTTTAATGCCCAATTTCACTTTGGTATTTAACCTTTCCCCTCTGTTTTACATATATTCTGTCATTTAGTTCCAGCTTGCCATTTATTTATCTTTGTGCAGGGAAGGAAAAAAAAAAAGGGAAATCATATTTTTTTTTAAAAAAAGGATAAGTAAATACAGTTACCAAAAAAGTGTTCACTCAGCTCTTAGTTAAATGTATGCAGCAAATCAGAGTCTGTTTACCCTGAAAGTGTTTTGGTTGGGGTCTTAGACGATTTCCATTGGCCATGAATGAGCACCAGCTAAAAGCAAAATGAGAAAACTTTTACCTGTCGAGACATTAATTAAAGTTTAATTAGCTCCTGTTTGCACAGTGCTTTGAAGACGTGAAAGCGTTTTGGAAATCCTGTGTGTGTTAACGCCTGCACTGGCTGCTTCTGGCATTGGAAATATCCAGGACGGAATTGGGGCTCGCGGCATCGCGGCGAGGGCTCGCTGGCCAATGCCTGCCCGGGGTTGTCATGGAAACACAGAAGCAACACATCTTGGCAGCTCCATAAAAGCAGATTTTCATATATTTTTTTAAAGGCTGGAATCCACCCTACTTGGCTTGGGCTTCCCCACAAATGAAGCCTTGCCTCAAGGACACACTGTGCCAGGAGAGCTGGGAGCAAGCTCTGTGTGTCTCATTGAAAGGCCCAACACATCCCAGCGAGGATGAGGGATCACAAGGTCCAGCTTCTTGGATACCTTGTGCAGCAGAGCACATCCTAAAAGCACCTAAAATAAGGCAAAAGATCCATTCTTGGCATCGTTGGTGCCCTTTGCTCTCTGAGCAACCACACTGAAGTCAACACTGTTCATAAATATTGGCAAAATTATTTCCTCATGCCAGGAAATGCAATTTTTTATGGATTTTATTGTTCCTTGCAGGCACTGTGGCAGAAGAAAATGTTAAAGGAGAGCTTTGAAGCAAGGAAATGAGCAAGTTGGATGGATCTTTACAGTGGGATCTCCTCCCAGCTCTGTGTGAGGAAGAAAATGTACAGATTGGGGTGGTGGATGGTGCTGTTAAGAGGGTGGCTGGAGGGCTGGAATGGGAGAGCTGCATGGAAAGGGAGAAGCAGCACCTTGGGATGAAGAGGATACAGAAAAAGGAACCAATAAAATGTGATCTATAGAGAGATATTCCATAAATTCCTGATTATCATCTGAAATTTTTCTGAACCACCAAATTCTCCCCCCTCCTTTTTATTTTTTTTTCTTCTTTTTTTTTTTTTTTTTGATGTTTAGCCATCACTAATTGTAAATGAGCCCTTTGGCTTCCTTTGCTCCCAGACCTTTAAACTGCCCAGGCACGATTAAACACTAAAAAATGTCACAGGATTCGCAGAGAGGGAGAATAATAGCGAAATCTGTTCCTCATATTTTTTATATTTCATATGGGATGCGAACCGTTTACTCCCTAGTAATTGCAGATGTTAGACTGAGACTGCAATAATGTAGCTGGCAATAACTGTTGCTTTACCACAAAAAGCTTCCCAGTAGCATTAAAAAGACAACAGAAACAATAGTTTCAACACATTCATCTGTACCAGGATTCTGGAAGCACTCAAGCTACTGATTTATCATGTAAACTTCTGCTGGTGTACGTAGGAACTCCAAATATTTTCTCATGCTGTTGCTGGAGAGATGACAATCTCACATTGTCTTCCATCATGTAATCGCTCAAATTTGCAGACAAATTTTGTCTTCCCATGGATTAAAAACTCTTTAATTTCTGTCTAATAGAGACCAGAAAACAGATGCTTTAATACATCCTTTTTTTTTTTTTCCTAATATTTGTGCTTTCTGATTTGTTTGCCCATGTCAGTCTGGTGTGCTGGGTGACAACTTTGAATTTATCACCTGAAATTTACTGCAAAAAAGCTTTTAGAGCCTCCCAGCCTGTGAGCTGTCCTGCATAACATGAATATAGGTGATATATAAAGCAAATAACACCCTCAAATCCACCTTTCCAAGCTGGCTGGGTGCTCTTATCACACATTTAACGTGCCAGGCAGGACCAGGCACATATCACCGTACCTTCAAAGTGCCCCATTTTTGTCACAGATGTTTTGCATAAATAAATGGTGTCATCCAGGCTGATTAAATCAATACATCTGTATCAACTCGCAGTTCCTGGCGGCGTGTTCCAGAGGATGCCTCCTGCTCCCTCTGCAGCCTTTGAAATTTCAGAGAGAAACAAATAATAACAATAAAACCCCCTTGTTTTTTCCCAGGTTAACTTTTCATCTTTATCTAAGCATAACAGTGGCTGCGCCGACGGCGCTGCAGGAAAACAACGCGCGGATAACGGGGCTGAAGCCGTTCCAGCACGAGGTTATCCCTCTGGTGGGACTGCAAACCACAGGAGCAGAGCTCAGCTCCAGTGTCATCAGAGCCCGAAGCTGGAATGTTCTCCTACTACAATTTAGGTTTTCCAGCCATTCCTTTTCGGATCCAACGCTCACAGAGCGAAGCCTTCTTCTCTTTCCATCCATTGTTGCATATTTGTGTGTTTGGGTTCAGCAGTGTGAGATTAGGAAATTACAGTTTGAGAAAGGGCCTGGGGCTGTGGTTTCTGGTCTTGTTCACATTGCAAGGAGGTCACTTCTCCATTGATAATTGCTGAAAGTAATGAGATTTGGAGCATGCCAGTAATAATATCACATTGTGTATCTGCTTGGTGCATCTGGATATCTTCAGAGCTTCTATCTATCGTGTGAGTGCTTAGTAATAATATTAACAGTGTGACACTGGGACTGGAACTGGGATTTTAGGGACTTTACAGCTACCAGGGGGAAAAAAGACCCAGAGATAATGTTCACAGTTTTGCATTTAAATTAATAGCAAGTAAACAGATGAGTAACATATGGCAGGAATGTTCTGCGCAGAGGACAGGCTCCCATTAGGATTTAAAGATCAGATTCTCCTCTGGCTGCTCATTTCTGCCTCACTTCCTGGGCTTACATCATTTATGGAGCACTTCCTGAGCTGGTGGCAGTGTGTCACCGTGGATCTGTGGCATCCTTGGGTGCAGAACAGAAACTGGTCCACCCAAACTCAGCATGAGCCACCAGACGGATGAAATTTGGACCCTGATGCCAATTATGCTGATTAGACTTATCTTTATATGTGATTGTACCTGGTCTGGTTTTGAGAATAACTCTACATTCTGGGATTTTATCCACAATTATGTTGATGAAGATTAGAGATAAGCAAGAACAGATCCAGGATATACCATGGAAAGGCACAAACACTCTTGAAAAGAAGCAATATTAGCATTTGCTCTGTCTCTTACACATCTTTGGTGTCAGGTATTGCCAGGGCCCCATCCTACAAAAGGAAAAAAAAATCTTAGAATCAGAATAGACAGGATTAAAATACTAACAGGGTTTCTTAGCATTATCCTCCCACAGCTCTTTTTAGGTGGTTTTACAGGGTCATCATCACAGACAGCATCTGAGCACCTTCCACATAAAACTAAAAGCAACATAATATTATAAATGAGCAAAAAATTGGGAAAGAGTGAGGGAGAAAGTGTAACTTCTCTCTTTTCAAAGATCTGATGCTTTATGGGTAGCTGGAATATTTCTGCCTTCATTATCTGTGTCTCAACTTGGCTTATATTCAACCCCCGAGTTTTATAGAAATTTGTCTCTGTATCACTCTGACCTTCCAAAGACATCAGTCTGGCTAGGAAATCCAGAGAATTTCTGGCACTGGGGGTACTGACTCACTCATTGTTCCTGTTCATTGTCAGTTCAGGAATTTCCTCTGGTTTGGTTGGAAGGAAAAAAATCCATCCAGCATCAGTTGTTGGTATTTTGCTGTTGTTTGCCAGGAGCCTAAACCCCAAAATATTTTCTCTTCTCAACAGCATGGTGTTTCTGATTAATCAGGGTCAACTCTTCCTTTTCTCTCCTGACCTCTAGTAGTGACCCCAATGTTCCTTTTAATTTCCTTGATCTATTTGCAACATTCCCAGTCAGGTCTCTGGAGTGTTGAAGATTGAAAATAATTTCCAAACACCTTCAGCTGTATTCTGGTTCCAGTTAAACTGGTCCGAATCGAGGCTCACTCTGCAGTAATCACTGGGCAAAATGGACGTGGGAGCCAAGCCACAGATGATAACATCAGGGATTTTGTCTTTCCAGGGGAAAACGAAAGCTCCCACAAAATCTCTGTAATATTTGCCTTGCCTTCATAATCCAGAACTCTCCTTGCCTTCCTCATCAGCAGAACATTCTCTGCATGGGGACATTTTCCCAAATCCCTTGGTCAGAGGAGACAAAAAGAGGGGAATGGCTGTGTTGTGTGGACAGTCAGGGGATGCTTCTGCACCTCTGAGTGACTCCATCCAGCCTCTTCCCCATCAATCCCAGACTGACAGCAGGGATGCTGTCAATTTTATAGACATGCTCTGGGGAAAGAGATGGATTTGGACTTATAATTCTCACCAAAACAGGACAGAAAGGGAAAAACTGACATCTTTGCTAATTAAAGAATATGCCAGGCTGGATATCACCTGGTCTCCAGTTAACCACGTATTCTTCCTAAGGATCCCTTCCGAGGGATGTCTGCTGTCCAAGACTTGCTTTTGGGAGGTGTCAACTCTGTCAGAGAGGAGCTCAAGCTGTGAAGTTTGAAGAGCTTGGCTGTGTCTGAGCCTTGGGGCTGTGCTCAGGACCTCAGGAGTCAGATTCTGCTCAGGAACAGACTTTGACACAGAGGGTCCTGCTCAGGGAGGCCTCAATAATGGATTTGGGCTGGAAAAGGAACCATAATATATTTGCACCATAATGTATAGAATGGGGTGTGTTTGTGAAGGAATGCTGGTTGGGGGTACATGCATTAAGGCACGATTTATGTTGGCTCCACAGAGGATCTATGCTCCTTTTATCCCATCTGAAGAGAAGTCTGGGAATTTCATCATAGTAGGAAAATAGCGAGGTGGAAAGACATCCTCGCTTTAGGTGATCCAACCCCAGTCCAGCTCAGCAGCATCTGGGAGCAGGTTACCACAAGCACAGTCCTGGTGCCAGGACTTAAACAGTTTCCAGCTCCCCATAAAGACCAGTTCACATTATCCAGCGGAGATGAACAGAATTTCCATTTGCCATGGTGGGCTCATTAGTTCCAGGTAAAATTTGTTCTCCTCACCAGCTAAATCCCTTAAGGGTACTTTGGGCCCATTCCTAGACTCATTAAAGCCAATGGCAGCGGGGTTGAGTATTATTCTGGTAATACCTTCTGGTATTATTCTTAATTTAAACATTAATAGTTTAACTCTCTGTTGTTAATAATAATAACCCCTTGGAAAATTCAGCCCGAAATCCGCTTCCTTGCGGAATTTCTCCTCTCCCATCAGGCATTCAGGCTGGTTTGTTATTGTTGGGTCGCTCCGGAGTGCTTTGGGTTGCACACACTGGTTTGTTATTGTTGGGTTGTCCTTCGGCGCTGGGCTGTGCACACCAACTAATTTGTTTTTGGAGTGTTGCTCTGAGCTACACACTCCACTTTATTACTGATGGGCTGCTCGCTGCGTGTTGGGCTGCTGTCCTTGTTTTATGATTATTATTGCCGAGCTCTTTTGTGAAGCTCCTACCCACACAAATAGAAGGGCAGGATCTGTGGCGAATTTAATGCAATGTTTGGGGATTAATCTATTTTGCTTCACTTTTAAAAAGGGGCTAATTAAGGCTTTCAGGATTAGGAAACCCGCTTCTTACTTTAATATGGTTTGAAATACCATTTCCTTCCCTACTTTCCTTTCTTCCCACATCCTTCTTTTGAAACATAACTTTTTATAGGTATCCTATCTTCCATCTTAATGCTCCTGTTAGCTTCCCACTGGCCTTTCAGGAAAAACTTCTTTATGGAAGATTTCCTTTCAGGTTCAGTGCAAGAGCAAATACTCGTGACCCTTGATCTTACTACTTACTTTCTTCTATAATGTCTTCATTTCATTTTGGTGCATATGTTCATAATCATCAGGAAAATGGAAAGAAAAACTATTGGAAAATATTATTCGGACAAGAATCTGGCATATTTATATGATATAAACCAGAATTCTTCATTACCATCATTACTGAGCAGCGTAATATTGAATAAAATTTTTTATTTCCCCTGTTCCACGAGCAGTGCCTCTGGTGATCTGGTAATGCTAATTTGGGGAAACTGAGGCCAGAAGTAGCTGTAAAAGGGACATTATGATATAAAGCAGCCAAGACCTCTGAAATTACCACTGTTTACCTCTTATTCACCTTTGCCAAACATCATTCTTAACATTTAAAAGTGAGTTTGAGTGGAGTAGGTGTGTCATTCTTCAGTAAAGGTGAAATAAAAGAGCTACACAGTGAATAGAGCTGTTCTCCACAGTAGTAATTATTTCGCTCTTATATTAACGTATTTAAAAGAGGAAGGAGAGGAATTCTGGAGTAATTAATGAAATACTCCTTGCATGACCCATCACAAAACCCCTCTCCCATGTGCATGACTGGGTTTGTGTTTGTGTCTGTTTTCAATTCAATTAAATGACTGTAAAACCCCAAATGTGAGCAGAAGACACAAGGCTGGAGGAATCTTATTGCTAAATCCAACTGCCTGCTCCCAAAGCTTCCCACAGCAGTCTTGTGGAGCTCCATCCTGAACCCAGTTAGGGTTTGATTCTGCATTCCCAGCTCCTCTGGGCACAGATGGACAGTGGCCATGGACTGGATGATGACCACAGACATGAACATGGAAATGCCCTTGCATTTCTTTGTGTGTTGTCCACCAAACCCCAGAGAATGGCAATTTCTAAAGGGAAGCGATGATTGGATTGTTTGAAGGGAAGCCAACAAGGCTGAGCAGTTCAGCCCTCAAAGGCTTGGGCAGTCTGGGAGAAGAGTGACCAGGACCAAGCGGCGGCTCTCTGGCTCAAAGCAGCTTTTCTGCTCCCACCAAAAACCACCCAGGGCCTGAAAAAGCATTTTCACCATCCTGTCAAAGCAAGGTTGTGCTACTGCTGTGAAAGAACTTGCTGGTCAGATCAGTTGCATCACATCCCAGTGTCGTTCTGGGAAGGGAAATGCATTTTTAACACAAATTTCCAAATGGCACCATCCCATGCTCGCTGGGGACTGCTCCTCAAAGATAGCAGTATCTTTTGATTTGCCTAACTCAAACCCATCTTGCTTAAAGTCTCTGTTTTCCTTTTAAAGGAATTCATTGTTTGAGGGATGTTTGGGCCTGGCTGGGGACGATTTCCTTCAGCAGAGTGTCCCAGGGACAAATGGATTGAGGGGACTTGGGGTCAAACCCTGCCCTCAGCTGAATGCTCCCCACGCTCATTGACTCCCCAAGCTGCCCCTGCATATCTGAGGGCAGAGCTTGGCCTGTGCATGTGTTGTTTTGGTTATTTTGCCATTCCAGCACAGAAAAGGATTTTTTCCTCTCTGAAGGAAAGGAGTTCAGTGCCACATCCCAGCCTGGTGGGAAACGAAGGCCGGAGAGTTTATCGGCAATGACTCTTAACTACTGGGCTGTGTTGGGATTCTCATATTTTACAGCCAGGGTAAAGGATCTCTGATATGAACACCCCAGGATTTATTGGTCCCACAAAGACTCAGGGGTTTGCTGGCAGTGCAGTTCAGAGAGTCAGGAGAAGTCAAAGGTTATCTTTTGTAGGGTAGTATGGGATTTACCAGCTGACCCTCCCCCCGTCCTCTGGTTCATCTGCTAAAATCATTAACGAGCTTTCCTTTACCCTCCAGAACTGTTAGTGTCTTTTTAGCACCGAGATCGAGTTACTGACCTCAGCAGTGCCAATATACCTTGAGGATTTCAAGAGCCTGGGGGTATTTTCAGTGCTAAAAGGAACAGCACGAAGAAAGATGAATAGGTGGGTGCTCTGCCCAAAATGAATCTTAATGTTTTTCTTGCTTGTTAAAAGGAGGCCTCTCTTGTTTATACATCACCGTCTCAAGAGGGTTTTATTTTTTTTGTTGGGGAAAAGATTTCACTCCTGCAATGCAATGGGAAAATAATGGGGGTGAAAGTGGGATGTAAAAATGAATGAACGGTACTACGAATGCTGAATTGTTGTGCTCCCCACACCAGAAGTGGGAAGATGCTGTTATTCCTACTGAGGAACGATGGGGAAATCATTTTGATGCTCAACCAAACTGCTGGAGGACCCTTCGTGTCTTTCCTGAGCTTTTTGGGGATGATTCTCTGAACCCCAAACTCTGTCAGAGTCTTTTGCTCACCCTGCTATGGCTGGAGCTGAACTGCATGATTCTGGGGAAAATCAACAGATGAGAGCTGCTGCTCCACCCTCCTGATAGGCTTCTCACCCCTCCAGCTCCTCCATCAAGTCTCTTTACACAGGCTGCAGGAAATTTGTTTCCAGTTAAACTCATCTTGGAATGAGGCCACCCCAAAATGAACAATGAAATAATGACAATCCCGCACCATGGGCTTTCCTCCTGTATCCAAGAGCAGTGAGCAGAGGTCATTTAAGGCCTCCCAGTGGTGTCCCTTCCTCCCTTCTGCCGTCCCCTGTCCCATACATCAGTGATCTAATCACTTGTGAAACCCAAGGCAGGGGGCTCCGAAGTTATCCCGTTACAAAATCAAGATTTATCGGAACATGAGAAGCCTGGCAGGGTTTTATGATAGGCACGGCGCCATTCCTTTCCCTAAACCTATTTGTTACATTTATACTCCGGGACTTTTTATCATTCCTGACACCCCTCCATCTGTTCCTCACCATGCAGTAGCTGGGGGTCTTGTTTCACAGGACAGCAAGGATGAAATCACTTCATCTCAATAATGGGTTACAGTAATTAGGTTGCTGTTTGAACACTTGAATTTTGATCTGCTTTTGGGATAAAGTCCCTGGGCTTCTTTTTCTTCCCATCCTTCATAGAATTTCACACCCATATTCACTGCTGCTCCACCAAGTATTGACTTTAAAATTTTATATATTTTCTTTCTAACGGGAACAATCTGAATATCACACTTCCTTCTTGTAAAAGTAAGGCAGGCAACAAACGTTCTCAGGCATTAATTACACCCAGATCATCTGATATCAGGATCCAGAAAGCAGATTTTTTAATACATCGCATAAAGTGCGAAAAGGAGACGAGGTGGGAAAAAAAAAGTCTCTGTTTTCACTCCAGTGTGAAGCCATTTGGAACCTGTTAGCTGAGCACAACAGCTCCAAGACGCTCTTGATTAACAGCAGCTACAGTGATGCAGCAGCTAACGCCGTGACATGATCGACACCGCCCCGCCAACACTTTTAATGATCTCCTTAAAAAGCTAAACTCTGCTCGCGGTCCGCAGAATCCGTCAGGAAATTGGGAAATATCGAAGATGCTTTGAGCCGCGCCGATGCCAGAGCCAGATCCTCGGCGCACGCTGTGTCACTGCGAGCCTGCGCTGGCAAAACCAGCCAGGAAGAGGTTCCTTTATGGCCTTCCTGAGGTGACAATACCCAGATACACGGAGGGAGGCTTGTGGATAGAGTTCTGGACACAAGGCATCTGCTTTATTAAATCTGGGTCGTTAAGCTCAGCTCCAGCCCAGTGGACCCTAAATTTTTTGTGGATGCATCACACGGCACATCTGTGCACAGCAATTGTCCTGCAAACATCTTCCACCGCTTATCTGCATCTGGCTGGAGCTGCTGCTCTTTGCAGACCAAGTTTTCTTCTCATGGAAGCTCTCAGAGGAATGGCAGAGACTGAGAGTGTTACCAGGCTCCATCCAAAGAGGCTGGAGCAGGTCTTTGACCGGCAGAATTGCTTTTATTAATCAGTGTCAGGTATGTGGATGTCAGAAATAAGGATTATAAACAATGTCTGTGTGAAATGTGAGTGTAAATACAGTGAGGTGTCTGCCAGGTCCTCAGCTGAGTGGGCTTTGCTCATGACGGGTAAGTCAGCTCCCAAAAAATGTTCTCCTGCCTTCAGAGGGAACATTTGTACCACAAAGGCTGGCTCCATCTGCCCGTGGATTCAATGTGCTGCAAACACCCGTGCTGAGAGAAAACATGAGAAGATAATAAAAGAATGTTATATCTTAGTATGAGGGAATTGAAAATTTTAACTCTTTACTCAGTTTTAATAACATGGCTCTGCACTGACTTTAAAGTTTGGTTTAGAAATGACCATTTTCTGCCTTATTTAGACTCGGTGCCCCAGCTAGAGAGCTGGGAGGCACAACCATTTAGAGAAGTTCAAATAACTCAACTGGCCGTGACCTGAACTAAAACTAATAGTTTGTGTTTGTGATGGCTACGAGAGCGGCATCTGGCTTACATTTAAATAGAAGGCTATTCAATAAAGCCTCTGCTTCTCCAAACTGCACAGAAGCAAAGATTAATTATTGCAACTAATGATGTTTCGGCCATTCATGCACCCAAGGGAGAAAGGCAACCCCTGCCCCAAGAACCAGTAACAACAAAAACCCTGCAGAAAGTCCCACAAGGGAGAAACCCCAAGAATATATTGTTGTTCCTGATATTCTGCCCAGGCAGCCTAACCATGGAATTAAATATAATTTTTACCAGCAAACTCGGGTTTTTTTTCTCGTTATCCTCCCAGAGGAGAACCCAGAGTTTCAAATGGGCTTTTAATAGCAACGCTCTGAGAATCCAGCCTCTGTGTCTTGCAGCGTCTTAGGGAGATCATGTTTCACATTTCACTCATTCCTCAGTGTGTTGGCACAGCCTAACACTGGCTTCAGACATTTGGTATTTGAAACAGAAAATCTTGGTGTTTCATTCCTTGCCTCACTTCTCCCTGTGTTTCTCCAGCATCATATAATATTGACAGCCCCTGCCTGGAAAGAAAGGCCAGGTTCTCTCGTTTATTCAGCTGCAGGCTTTAAAATGGGAGAATAGGGGTTTTGTTCAGAGGAGAGAGCAACTGCCAGTGAACTTTTTCCTTCTTTACATAAAAGTGGGATAGCACAATAAACAATGGTAGGAGAAGTGGGACCTGAGGTATGTATACATATATGTAATATTTTTTAGCTGGCTAGATTTTCAGTGCCCAAGTTTCAGGGTACAAATCTGGTCCCATTCGTGTGAGCGATTTATGTCCTCTAATAATCTCAGAATTTGGTCAGTGAAAGATCTGGCCATAGGTATGGCTCATGTCGTGGTGAGTCACATACTGGAGCACACCAGTGACCACGCTGATGTCTCCAGGGCTTTCAGGAGCAAGAACATGCCCAGATTTGGGGGAAAAAAAAAGGAGATGGGAAAGAGAAGATACAGAAACCAGTCATCGTAATCACAAGTGGAAAGAATTCAATGATTATGCCTTATCTGGAGATTTTGTCTGTGGTTACTTGTGGGGCATTATTCCTAAAATGAGGAACCGCTGAGGTTTTCTGGCTTTCCTCCCATGTGGATCAATTTTGTAAGGAGAGTAGGTGTAGGTTTGTCTCCTCTCCCACTTCAACTGAGGCACTTTTCCTGGGGCAACCACAGTGGACTTTTAGGATTGGAAGTATTTTTAGGTAGATGTCTGCATGGCTCTACCCTTGATAACATCATTTCTTGGACCAGTGCTTCAGCATCAAGAGAATCACTCCTGCACCAACACGGTGACGGGCAAGAAATGGAATCACTCTCTTTCCCTGTGGGTATAAAACTGAAATCGTTGCTTTCCTTCATACAGGGCCAGTCCCATCTTCTCCAATTCCTCTGTTTAATCTCCCCATCCCAGCTGTTCCCCTCACCTCCAAACCCTCCATGAGCCAGAATTGGGTGAGCAGTCACCCACCGAGGCCACCTGTTGGGGACAGACCTTGGTGACCTCTGCTGTCCCACAGGCACAGCTTTGATGGGGGTTTGAGCATGCTGAGCGGGGGCATTCCTGTCCCTGTGTCACATCCCCCATCCAAAGGAGGCTCCTGAGGAGGGAGAAAAGGCCCGTGTGGAGGAAAGGAGTGACGATGGAGCGTTGTTCTGAGAACCACCAGCACCGAAACAGCAAGAATAGGAATTAAATCACTCTGCCATGAGCAACACGGGAGAGCTGGATTTGTGTCCCGTCCTCTCAGGGAGGAGGGATCCTGCTGACATCATCTCCCAGGTGTCCTCACACATGATTAATGCTGTTTCCCTCTGCTTCTTCTCTTCCTTTGGGGAATTTTCCTCCTCCTTTAGGCCATGAGCACAGAAGGGAGGCGTTGGGATGGTTGCTGTGCCTGTTGGGAGGAACGGCGAGCGGAGCCGAGCTCTAATGGGAGCTGTTTGCTCGTCGGGGTGGAATAGCCCTGGAGCTGTCATCGGGTGTGGGATTGTGTAAATATATATCCAGGCACTTCTTATGGAAGTGGATCTGTGACCCAACAGGCTTTATTTAGCTCCTTCTGGCGACTGTGGGAATGCATCATTTTTGGCATAGCCAAAAGGAACCCGAGGCAGCCCTGTAGGAGTAAGGACCTGTGAGGGATGTAGAGGGAATAAATCCCTCATCCAGAGGCTGGGGCTGTACCCCAGAGAGGGGGAAATTCCTAAACTGCAGAAATTAGGGGCTCAGAGTGGGTCAAGTTTTCCCTTTAATGCTCAATGTACCAAAATGAGGGGATGGTGCATCCTACAAAACTCTCTCTACACCGTTATTATTAGGGTTATTATTAGGGTTATTATTAGGGTTATTATTGACAGCCCTGGATTTGCTTCACATGGAGGCTTCAAAAAAGGGAAACATCCTGGGGAGGTCCAAAATGCTCCTTTTTAAACACAGCAGGGTCCAGATCAGACCCTGAGGTGTTCCTCTGGGGAGCTCTGGGTGCCCAAAAGCATCCGGAAGGGATCCAGCTCATCCATGGTGCCTGTGGGGAGGAATGGTTTTGAAACCACACCTCAGTCTGCAGGTGAATAATTGCATTTTCAAACGCCCAACTGAGCATTTAATTTATAACATATTATGGGAAGGCGCTGGAATTTTTTTGAGATTGCTTCCAATTAAAAAATGCCTTTTAACCAAAAATTTCCAGTGATCACTTTCCACTGCATTTGTGGGTGTGATTTTTTTTTTTTTTTCATAAAGTCTTATACCCAAAATATGACACTTTGGGGCTGTAAAGGAAAAAAAGGTCCAGGTTTGAAGATTTAGGTTAAAAGTGAATTCCTAAAAACCAGAATGTTTTGACAAAACCAGATTTATTTTCAATGAACTAAAATTTCTTTGGGCAGCATCCTTCAGAAAGACAGCTGAAAGAATAATTTGGTATTAGAATGCCATAATATATTGATTTTATGAGTTTGTACTCAAATTTTGTGTTTGTATTTATTCAAAGCTCATTTAATATTATTTAAAAATCCCATCACAACAAGATTTAAATATCAGTTAGATTTTTTTCCCTTCTTCTAGTGAAAACATGGGTTAACTTATAATACGCCTATTCTAATGTCAAAAAATAAAGTATTAAGAGGTCCAAGTTAATTAACTAGAGAAAAAAAAAATTAAAATCCAAAGGCTCTTGTTGAGCTTTGTCCAAAAATCTGACTCTGGTGCACTTCCTTTCTTCAATCTGATATTTGGAAGCTGGAATGCAATGGAAGCTGTGATAAGCACATCCAAAGGCAAGGACAAGCACTGGGGTTCCAAGGGCTGCTTTCTGGAGGTCTCTGTCCCAGATACGGATCACATTTCCTCCTGTTTACATGTAAGAAGGTTGTGAAGATCTGCAATTTCGAGATACATCTGGTTCTCGCATCAAATTAAACAGCAACCCAAGCCCGAGCGCTGGGGCAGATTTTAAGATGTAGGAATGAATGTATGTTTATACAGTATTTGCATTAATGCTTCCTAGGGTTTATTTTGAAAGTGAAGAAAGAACATTGCATGGTAGGCAACTTAACCCAAACAATATCGGTTTAAAGTTAGGGCCGTGCTCCTTGGAATATTTTCCTAGTGTTTTGAAGTGTCCACTTGAAGAGGGAGCAGGGAGGAGGAAGGGGGGGGGGAAGAAAAGGATTGTTCTGTCTTCTGCTCTGTGTTTGGCCTGGCTCAGTAGGGCTATTGCTGTTGCTCATCTGGTATGGATTAGTCCTTCTCTCTCACACTCTGTCAACTTGGGTGTTCTGCACGCAGGCTGTTCCTGCAGGGGGCTTGGGTTTGCTTTTTTTAACGGCAGGAAGTGCCCCGCTCAGACCACATGTGAAATTGTGTGGGAACAGTGGGGGGGATGAAAGAGCCCCATCAAACATACCAGAAGTGTGGGTGGAGAGACAGGCAGCGTAAGAGGAGAGATACCAGCTGAGTAATTTCACCTCCTGGGCTGCCCAGGCCGGGGACACGGTGGAAGTTTGCTGCCTTAAGAGCGGCTGCTGCTCGTGACATCGATTTCTGATATTTTATCATCTCGGGGGCTGTTGGGAGTGTGAGGGATTACAGCTGCCGCTTAATTTGTTCTAAATTTCCTGCGAGCCTCACCAGACATGAACAGGAAATAGGCAGTAAATGTTTAATAGGTAATACCTAACTGGACAATTAACAGGTGCTGTCACACTGAAAATCCAAGCCTGGCTCTGTGGGTGCACCTTGGGGATGTGGACATCCATCACCAGTATTGTGGTACCCAGCCTGAAGTCCCTCACATCCCAAAATTCATCCATGTTCCCACATCCAGACATGGACTCATGAAGATTTTTTTTTCTTTTAAAACCACTCACTGATGATTTTTCTGTTTCCATGAATAAATGTCACCACAGAAACCGGTCCAGCCTGCAGCCCTCATATTTATTCCACACACAAATTCCACCCTTGTTTCTCGCAGCCTGAGAGAGGCAAATCCAATGTTCATCAAGGGATAGAAAATTGTAACCTGGTTTTCCACGTCAGAATAAATTCCTGTCTGTGCTGTCACCTTATCTCTACCGGGGACCAGCAGATACCTTCCCAAAAAATTGCAACGGGCAGGATATATTAAGTGATCTTTCCCTTCTGGACTTTCTCAACTCCTGGCAATCAGCAGGTATGAGGTTTCCTGCTCTGGAGTCTGTATCTGAGCTTTAATAGTCATTGATGGATGTTGTTTCTTCATTTTCAATTAATTTTTACTTCTGGTCTCCATAAAATCCCGTGGCAATGAGTTCTACAAGTTAATAGCGTGTTCTGTGAAAAGTACTCAGACTTGGTTTAAATCTCAATATTAAATGTGACTTTAATTCTATGCTGTCTTTTTTTTCTCCTCAGTAGAAGGTTATTTTAAAATAAATTTTCCATGGGATTGCCAACACCATGGAAATCAGGTAGTGTCAATCAGACACAGTTCCTGGGACTGGCTTCTCTGCCTTAACGTGCCAACTGAATTTTAAAAATATTTTTATTTTTATACCATTTCTATTTTTACATTATTACTTCTATTAAATTATAACTTCTATTATACCTCAATTATTTTGCTGCAATGTCAGCAATCTTTTGCAAGTTTTCATTTATCAGCAGATAAAATATTAGGGAATGACCCTTTTCCAACCTTCAGCCTTCTTTACTATTTATAAGCCTGCAATTAAGCTCTGATTGTTCAGAATAATTGTATTTCCAATTACGGCAGAATTAGGCTAATTGAAATGCTATTATTTCCTGCAGAGCAATATTGCTTTAATATGTTTGGCCAACACAAAGCAAACCTCTCCTTTGGAATTTGCTTTTTATTAAGTTCAAGTCCAATCGAGTTCAAAAGCTCCTCCTGTAAAGCCTCGCTGTCCCCTAATAGTGCATGACTAATGTCTTACACTTGGCTTTCCTATAAATTGCTCTCTTTACTGAGCAATTTCGGTGTCAATATTCAGACATCCTTATCAGCACTTGATGTTCATGTAAACCAACTCTTGTTAATGACTACAAGGATGAGGAGGGGGGGGGAAAAGTAACATTGCCCAGACCTCAAGGCTCCTGCTCCATCTGAACTTTGAAGTCCAGCTGTTAATAGCAGCGTTGAGTACTTACATAAAAATGTGCAGTAAACTGCACTGACATTGTCTGATTTCCAGGGATTGCTTTAAACCATCACAAAGGGCCCGAGCTCCCACCCTTTCCTCGTCTCTCCGTCCCAGCGCCGTCACTCAGGGTGATTAACGCTGCTCCGCGATGCCCAGCCTGAAAAAAAAAGTAAACATTTTTACAGTTGGGAGCAAGAAAAATTTCAAACAAGTTCCCTTTTGCCTGAAAAAGGGATCCCCAGCTGCTGTTTATTATCTCTCTGTTTACATCACACATGTGCATGTGGAGGACAAAGTAGTTCAATAAATTACTCCTCGACCATCGGCTTGGCCAGCCCAGGCTGCCAGGAACAAAAGCATTTAATGGTTTGTTGAATGTCTCTGAATGCTCCGACGGTCATTTTTAACTCTCACCAAGTAGTTGATCTGATTTCATCTGCTTTAAACTTTGTTTAGGGCTCAGAATGTTTCTTCTTATTGCGTGCAGTAAAATAAATTATGGCTGTGCTCTACTGCTGAAGTAGTTATTAGGGCTGGATATCACACTGGGCCATCTGACATGGGGGATGTGGATTCTCACCCTGCAATTCCCCACAGCTTCCATGAGATTTGATAAACTTCCCAACTCCTCACTTTTGCACTCAGCAATTTGCCCTATACCTCCATTTCTGGGTTTCTTTTATTGGAGAATACCTTCTTTCCAAAGGAAGAAATATTTTAAAAAGTAACAAGAGCAACAATAACTAGCACTGCCTGAGTGGTTGTGCACACACACACACCCTCACACCCACTTGGCCACCTCTCCTGCCTTGAATATGGCTGGAAATTCCCATATTTTTTTAATGCTTTAAGTCCCTGCTCAGATGTGATTTTGGCTGTTCTTCTGCACACAACCTGCAGCTGGGCACTGGGATTTCTCCAGTGGCCAGAGGAGTGTGACCGCCCTTCCCAAACCTTCCCACACCATCTCTCCTGTCCCTGCTCCCCATTCCCTGCATTCCCTCTCAAGTCATCTCTGAAGATCCATTTCTAGCACAAATCTACACAACAATTGATCTCTATCAAGAAATAAAACCTCAAAAGCTGCTTTTCCCAACCTCTTTCTTCCCATCTCCTGCACTTTCCAGTGGAGCTATTCCCAATTAAATCTGGTACCCGCCTGCAGGTGACACACCACACACATTTTCCTCGGTGCACAGAAACATCAGTGAGAAGATCTGAGTTTAACAGAGGCACTTCTGAGCTTTTTTTTTTTGTCCTGGATGATTCCAGAGTTCCCTTTGCAGCCCAGCACCCTCAGAGGTGTGTAAATAAAGATTTATACTGGGACTTCTCAAATCAAATCAGTTTCACCACCGCAGGAGCTGCTCCACAGCCTGGGCCGTGCAAAGTCAAGGTGCTCTGGGATCAGTCAGCATAAATCTACATCCAAGCCCTGCATCTTATCATACACCAAAACCCACCCAGAGAGTTCATGTGGTATTAACATCAACAATCCACTTCCCTTCCACTTGCTGTCATCCCAGTAAAAAGCTGGGAAGTTCTCCTGATGGTCTCTCAGAAACAGAGACTGGGATATATTTGTAAATACACTTCAAAACACGACCAGAAAATTCCCTTTAGGAACTTAAAAACTTGGAATATCATTGCAGAAAGTGGTTCAGATGAGCTTAAATCTGTGTTATTTGCAAGCATTCTGGTTTACTGCTGCTGGGAGTGTTTCAGGAACACAGCATCTCTCGAAGACTTTGTGGAATAAAGGTAAAAAAGCCACAATTTGAAGCTTGCTGCCTCAACAGCATCATGTCAAAGCAATGCTGACACTAAAAGGTGTCCAGCCTGCCTTGTTCTGATACAGGCAGAGAATGAGCAAAGAGGGCAGAAAAACCCAACAACCTGCAGGTTTATCCAGGTTTTCAAAAGAGAGCATCAGTTCATCTTCGTGCCACTCTAAAATCCTTGGTTACCTTTCTTTGGATGTGTTTGGACTCAGGTAAATGTCACACCACAAGGAAGCACCAGCCACGGAAGCAGTAAGGAGCAGGAATTTCCCACAGACAGCTCGTTCTGGTGCAATTTTCCAGCCCAGGTTTCTTAACTTCAGAAATGTGGGTATTTATAAGCCTCGGGAACCAGATGAACCCTGGGAGGATCCTTTGACAGAAACCCAAGATTTTTCAGACTCCGGTGACCACGTTGCGCTGAAGCTGCACCAAGCCTGAAATTACACAGTAGTTGTAGTCAGTCAAATAAAGACACTGACTTGCTTGATTCATTTTTGGCTAAGAGCAATCCCTTGTACATTCCTACCTTTCACCCCTTCTTCATTAAGTGGAAAATCCAAAGTTTCCTTTAATCAGGTTTGAGCTTGGGCTGATGTGATGTTTACTGACTGAGACAGTGGTTTTCAAAGACGTCAGGAACATCTGGCCTCGTGGCTTGGCAGGGAGCCCAGCAAATTGCCAATCCCAAGGCCCGAGTTCACAGGCAGCTTTGGGGCTTTCATCCCGTAACAAGCAAGCCCTGAGGGCAGAGGAGATGGTGCTGCTCCTCCCTGCTTGATCCTGCTGCTGTACTACCTGTGTGCTCCACGGCTCCGTGCTCTCTTGGAGGAAAGGAGGATCCTCGTCCTGTCCATTCCAGCCTGTTGGAGTCCAGAATGCAGAGAATATCTCTCTGCCTGTTTTTAAGTATAAAAACCCCCCTGTACATCAGCATTTCTGAGCTTTGTCCATGGAGAAATCTATATACTCTCAGGGAAGAGTTAAAATTTACACTGGTGTGAATTAGGTGATGGGATGTTATGTAAGGTTGTCACAGGGTGAAAAATCTAGACTTTTTAGGTTGGTTAATATAGTAAATAGATAAAAGCAAAAACCTTCAAAATGGAGGATAATAGTTGTCTTTTAGACCTTCTTCTTCTTCTTCTAATACCCCATATTCTGTGGTAGAGGTAGTTTGGGATGACTGGATGGAGAGTTCCACAGTTCCTTTTTGACGTGACAAGGTGAATTATTGAGCATTGGTAGAGGAAAGAAAATATCTTTCATTTTAAGTTTTAATTGGATAATTTACCTCTAAAAGAGTGTGTAATCAAGATAAAGCAGCAATTCTTGGCATTCTTTGCTCTGTGCTGTGTCTGATGCCCAGCTATGGGCTAAATTTCTCTGATAAGACTTAATAAACAACTCTCTGCAAACTAAGAAGACGGAAGGTCTTATTCGTTACACAGCCTAACAAAAGATATTAAAATTCCTTCATTAGGGGAATAATAATTGAGGCACAAAACCCAACACCAGCCCAACCACACTGAGCTCGCCTCTCTGGTGTTCTCGCTGTGTCCCGCCCGTTTGTGCCACTCGCAGGGAGCAGATGGGACAAAGGAGGGCAGGGACAACGCCCAGCACGTCCCCGTGCTCTGCCCAGCAGATCCCACCCTGCTGCTCCTGCCCTCACAGACAGCCCTTCCCTGAGGCTCCCGGGGAGGCTGTGCCTCGCACAGGGTTGAACCCAGGTCTCCAAACTCCCACTGGAGCAGCCCGAGCAGGAGACCAGGCTGACATTTTGTCAGCAAAGCCCGCCTGGAGAGCGCGGCTGCTGCAGATGTTCTGCAGACGGAAAGCATTTGCATCCAGGGCAGTTTATAGCCCCGTGAATGGTTTAAAAGCTGAGTCTGTGGTGCTTCACTGGTGTGAATCACTTCTACTCCAACAAGTAGATCCATCCACTCCAGAAAATGGGAGCATAAGACTTCAGATGCAAACTGAGGCTAGGCCTCACTGTGAGGAACCTTGAGTATCATGACCTGGGTCCATCTGGTTCAGATTCCATCCTCTTAACTGGGTTGTTGGCTGGAGCTCAAAATTTTAACCAGTCAAGCAATGAGCAGATCTCTTTATTCTCTGTATCTGCCGCTACGACATACCTTGCTTAGGGAAAAAACGGTGCCTGTTTGCACACAAGTGAAAATCTCTGAAGGTAGAGGCTTGTGTGGCTTTCACTACATGGAAAATGGATGTGGAGAAGGCCATGGTCAAATGAAATGTTTGTTTGTTGGAAAACAAAACATCGCCCGGCCCTTCAGGGATTAGCACCAGTTGTCTTGAAATGGTTTGTGAGGTGAGGGAGATGAGCAGCCAAGGGAAAAAAAATGTTTCCAAAAACCAGTGACCAATCACCAAGAGAACAGCGTGTCTCTGTCCTGACCTCCCATGAGCTCTGAACTCTGCTGGCACTGTCCAGCCCCTTTCCCTGAGAAACACGAGGCTGAGGGAGAAAGTCATCTTTGTTTCATGAAATATTTACATTGGAGAAGGGAAGGGCTTTTGTATATTGTCACTGACCTTTGGAGGGAGGGGGGCGATTGTCATCAGGTTTCAGGATCACAATTTTCACAGCTGCACAGAATAATTTGATTCAGGTATTTGATTCACGCACTGAGGCTGAAAACCCCTCTAGAACCGACAACTGCTCTGCTTTCCCACAGGCTCTGCACAGAGATACCCTCGACCTGGGCACGGGCCATGCGTGGAAACATTTTGTGCTAAATGCTGGAAGAAAAGGAAAAGGAATAAAGAAGTTCCATAAAAATGCCTAGGCCTGGTGATCTTTTGTGTCTGATGATTTTTTTTTTTTCCTTCCAAACAGCCACAAATGAAAAGGAAGAGCTAATAGGAGTTTGGCTCCATCTCCTCTTCCTGAGACAGAGTGGGGTCTACAGAATTTCCTGCTCCTGGGCAGCTATCTTAGAAAGGCTTAAAAACACAGCCAGGTCCAAGAAAAATCAAAGGGCCATCTCTGAAAAGGGATACAGAATTTCCAGATCCTAGGGTGGGAGCTGCATTGATGTGGCGAATTCCGTGGCGGTGGAAAGAGGAAGCAGGTTCAGTGTAAGATTTCACGTGGATGGCCTTTGGTGCCTCCGCAGCGTTAACGGGGATAGGGGGTGGCGGGACCTGCGTGGGGGACAGGAAGGATTCAGGCTCCTCATTTCCTCTGGAGCAAAACACGGGCACTTACTGCTTTTAACAGTGCCTTACATGACAAAAATGTGTAATTGCAAAACACCAAGCTTAAAATGTGTCCCTCCAGCGTTGAAGCTCCCGAGATATTAATATGCAGCCTGCTCTGGCTGTAGGATCTCCCACAGACGCCACCCTGTCATAGTTCAAAGGGTCAAAATAAGGCAAGGGGGTTCAGAGGAAATCTTTTATTCTCCAAAAGATGACAGCTGTCTGTCCTAGCTGGAAAAGTCTTTATTCATCCTTTATGTATTTGTGTATTTACCTTATTTTCACACCTGCAATAGTGTTCAACTGTACGGCCGCAACTGCCTAGGGTGGATCTTTAAAAACAAAACCTGGAAGCAGGAATTCACCCTTTTCTGCAAGCAAATCTTGTGCCCCACTAACATTGTGTCAGGGATTTGATTCACATCAATCAGGAAGTAAAAAGCAGAGTGGAGGAGAATGAAACAGACACCAGAGTTGCAGTCACAGAAAGTTCTCAAGGGTCTCAATGTACTTGGATGTAAATTGTCCCAACACGGCTGCAAATCCCCAGGAGCACTGAATCCTGCCACATCACCCACCTCCAGCCCTTCTCCTATGATATCAAGGCGCAGGGTTTTCCTCATTAAATGTGTGTCTGCAGTAGCATTCCTTCATTTTGAAATAAACCCCATGGAAATGCTGCAAAGCCAGGAGTCGGTGGGAGGCAGAGAGGTCAGCTGCTCAGCAGAGAGGTGCAGCCAAGCCCGTGACCTCTGAGCACACAGTTTGCCATTTATACCAGTGCCTTCCCACATTTTAAGCATCAGGGATAATCTGGAATGCGCTCCTCCTGCCTCGGAGACAGATGGCAGAGAGGAAGCAGGTTGGAAGAAAGGAATAATAAATATCCGAAGGTGAGTAAATGTCTTGGCTTTAGGCAGCTGCGCCTGTGGTTTTTCTCAGGGCGCACAAATGTCCCTGCGTTTACTGTGCTGATTCCTAGACCCACTAAACTTTTTATGACGTGTTTCCTGCACTGTCTGGCCAAGGGTCAGCGATGTTAAGTCCTGGGGGAAATCTGGAGTTGAGGGCACCTCATCATTGGGGGGTGATAAGGCAGATTGGCGGGCTGGGAAGGCAGAGTTGGGTTTACAGGGCAGAAAGGATGGTGGAAAGTTCCTTTGTTATCAAAAAAAGGAGTATTTATCCCGAATTTTGGGCTACTCAGAAGACAGTTTACCTCCACTGCCACATTGCACCTCTGTGGATGGTGGCTGAGCAGCAGCTGGAGATGAAACAACCCGTTTGAGGTGTCCTCTTGCACCCTTTCTGCCAGGAGCTCTGTGAGCATCACAAACTGTGATCCACCCCTGGGGAGGGGAGAGGTTTTATCCCATATGAGGTGTCTGGTGGCTGATGGCAGGTCCCTGGTTTGGGGGGACACTGTCACACACCCTGAATGATGTCTGCTGCCAACGGTGCTGCAGAGCCATCCATCAACTGAAAATACTTGGAACAGATCAGGCAGCTTCCTGCTCCCATCCATCCCCTGTCAGGAGGCACAGACCTCGTGCAGAATTCGTGTTTCCACTGCCTGAAGAGCATTAGGTACAGGGAGAATTTGTGGAAACTTATCTGTCCTCCATTTCTTTCTGGGGCAAAGTTTGCATCCCCAACTGGACAACCAGCACAGGTGGAAGAAGGGTAATTCCACAAAGCAGTGCTCTGCAAGAGTTTAGGAAAAATGGAGAAAAAATCACCAGAGCCAAAGTACACCACATGGAGTTGACACAGGAGGCTGAAATAAGATAGGCAGTTTGTAATTACTTACATTGGAATGTGGCCAGGACATGGAGGTTAACATCACAGCTTCACAAGGACTGCAGAAGCAGCTGAGGATCTCTCCAGGCTGAGGAGACACGCAGGGAACTCCCCTGAAACCTCCTGCCTTGGGCCAGCACGTCCAAATCCTGCGAGCCGAGGCCAGGAGGAGCACAATGGGTAAGAGCAGGATCTGATCCGTGTTCAGAGACGTGCCAGAACCAAATAAACAAACAGAAGGGCTCTTGCTCCTCAGCCCAGGGCTCTTGGGCTCCTGCCACAGAGTTGTCACTCTTCCTGACAGTGAGCATCTGCCTGGGACAGCTCACCTTCGGAGACGAGAGCATCAGAGGGACACGGCAGCGCAAAGGCAAGAGCAGCTGCAGCACCTCACAGCACAGCAAAGGGAAGGGAGAGCTTAAAAAACTCCACTCAGACTGGAGATAGCCAAGATTTTTTATTATTTTTTTTAATAAATTTATTTCAAGACGCATCTCTGAGCTTGTCCCACCTGCAAGGCAGACTGGAAGCACGAGGCCCTGGGTATCTCCCTGCCAACACTAGATTTTATGACAGCTCTTAATTTGACCCTAACCAGACTCAGAGGTAATAATTCTGGAATGTTTCCCTCCAGAAAGACCATACCTCAGGTTTTTCTTGGAACTCGGTCCTTTAGAGGCAAAACCTGGATTTTTATGCCCTGCTAAGAACTCAGGTGTTTGAACTGTGGACTGAGATGCCAGTGGTTCACCTTCTTGCTTTGATTTAAGTGGGTGCAGCCTCACAGGAGGAGCACATAAAGTGCTGAAAAAAGCAAAGGTGGCATAAGGACCAAGGACATTCCTTTAGTCCATAAAACTTTGGGAAGGGAAAGGAAAAGAAAAGGAGATTTTGGCAAAAGACCTTTTGCACATGTTCAGAGATGTACAGATGAGCTCTCGACCAGTCAAAATAGGAAATACCACCCTTTAAAGCTGGATGTTGGAAGGTCTGAGGAGCTGTGTGAAACTGTGCCACGGAGTGCTAAGCAGAATGGAAAAATCGTTCCTAAAGCAAGTCTCTGGAGATTTCTGGGAAAATTGGCTCACCCACTGATTTTTGCTCGATTCTCGATGTGACTGCTCTTAACCCTGGCAAGGACTTTAATCTGCTCACTTAATCTGGCTGCAGAAAGTGCCGTACTGCAAAGGGTTGAGATGCTGTTTAGGTCATTTAGCTTCACTTTTTCTTCCCCCTGTTGCAAGCTGAGCCAGCCCTTTTTGTTCACTTGAAAAGCTTCCTCTTCAAAGGGCTGAGGAGAAGTCTTATTTCTTCCCCCCGAGTGACAGATTTTGAAGCAATCTCAAAGATATCTTGTCCAACACAATTGCCCTCCACAAATCTGACCCTGACAGAGCCGAGGTAAAGTGTGATTTTTAACCTCAAGCACTTAAAACATGTCAGGAGAGTTGTAGTTGTGGCGGAAAGACCTCGAGGTGGCTAAAATTTATGGAGAAGAGACGTTAAAAGTTTTAAATTCCAGATGTGTGACACTCCAGCCATTTGGTGAACGATCTTGGAATTTCAGGCCGTTTCTCAAGCAGCCTCAGAAATCTATTCAGAATGTGACCCAGCTATTTAATTGTTTGTAATTTATGCAAATAATTTATTCTCATCCTGGGATATGGGAAATTTGCTGCTCCTTAAAATCACAGAAGGAGGCAAATCCATGTATTTCTACCAAAGAATCCCCTGTAAAATATTGCTCAGCTTTTGAATTTATTGAGGAAATATGGAGATGATATGTTGCAGAAAAAGCTTTTTACACTTGAGTCTCTTTAACCTCTGGGATTATTTTAGGCTAAATATGAGGGATAAGGAATTCACTGGGACAATATTGATTTCTGCCTCAATTCCTGCTTCAAATATTTAGCTTGATTTTAGTTCCCAGGAATGTTTGTAGGATGAGAGTTGGTAACAGCAGAAATATGTGTTGTAAAGTAAAATTTTTCACCCCCCATCCCATACTGTGGGAAAAGGAAATCAGGGAATCTCATAAGGCAGGAATAGTTTGTATCTAGGTGGGATATATTAATGGACTAAAAAGGGTAAAGGAGATTTAGGTAGACAAAAGAAAGAAGTAATTTAAGGAATGATTTTTTTTACCCTTTAATCTTGGGAGCAGAAACATCTTTCTGCTGGGACTTGGGCCCTTTCCCCGACCAGTGACCCAACATTGTACAGCACGGGAGTAATTTTGGGACAGCAAAGGCAGCCAGACTTTGTCTTCTTGACTGTCTCTGGCTGTCTCAGTTGTAGAAAATATTTTGATTTTAGGTGATGCTTTTCCACAGGTGGTTGATCAGAACAGCATGAGCCAGCACAGCCAGATCCAGCTTCATTTGCCACCTGGAAATGAGGGAGGCGAGATTTTTCAGAGGAAGCAGGGATGGCAGAAATGTTTTGGGGTGAAAATAGATGGGCCAAACCCAAAAGTGAGTCCCTGCTCTCTACCATTCCCAGCCTGTTTGGGAATGATAAATTAGAGGCATGAAAAGAAGCGGGAATGTGACGGCAAGGGAGGGGAATGGGGTGCAAGGGATGGCTTAATAGCAGCTTGTACTGATGGACAAATTGCACCTCTGGACTGTTTGGCTCCTTGTGTCAGCAGAAGGATGCTTGGATCCTTGTCAAGGAAAACTGAAGGATGGCTCCCAGTTGGACCATGCAAATGATCAGTTGGCCCCAGGCTCCAGCACTGGGCCATGGACCTGGCAGAGCCCTAAACCCCCCGGCTCTCTGGGGCCCTATCAGTGGGAAACCAAAAGGATGAGAGGGAAGGGGTCAGGCAGACTTCAAAGGAAACATGGACTTGGTTTGAAATTTAACCCCTTTGGAGTTTAAATTTCATCCAGGTCTCCACGTGGCCAAGTGGCCCTGTTTGCTTCCAAGCAGCCTGTGGGACTGTCCAGCAGGAGCTGCAAACACCCCAGTGTCGAATATGGGGGTTCCTTGATTTCTCTCCTGGTGGTCTTCAGCGAGATATCCCAAAATTTGCTTCCATGACCCAAAAGCTGCTCCCAAGGAATAATGCTCTGGGGCTGTGGGAATCTGACCATCCCACTGTGGGGTTTCTGTGCAGGCAGCTCTTACTCCAGCAGCTCATTTATATCCAGCATGAGATAAGCTGTCATTATTAAACATCCCATGACTTCAATAAATAAGGCTTCCTAAAGGAACCTGTGATATTTCAGCAACAGAAACTGTCTTTCCTCAGTGTTTGACATGAAATACAGCACTGACCACGACCTGGTGCAATTCCTCCTGGTGGCTCTTGCTGGATCTTTTGTGGTCCTAAGCCTTTAGTGCAACATTTGAGGCTGCTCTGCCCTCCCCTTTTCTCCTTCTCCAGTGTGTCCCAGGACATTCTGTCCTCTTTGCCTTCCCAGCCTCCTCAGGAAAAAATGTCACAGCCTTCCCACCAGGGCTGGAGAGAAACAAATTAGTGGGGAAAAAGGAAATGCTAAAGGCAGATGGGTGCTCCTGAGGCCGCTGGTGTTCCCTTCCTTGGGAGATGTTCCCACCGCAAGCCCCAGAGCGAGAAGGCCGGGACTCGGCCTTCGTGCAACCCAAATACCAAAAACCATCATAAATTTAGAGAATGGGCTTGTGGAATGACCCCAAATGGCTTTTGGCATGGAGAGAAAATACGCCCTGTAAATTGAGGGGAAATGAATGCATGTCCTCCTCACTGAGGGCTTTTGCTGGATTTTGAGGCACATTCCTCAGCCTTCGGCACTTGGGGTTGGCACAGATGCCAACATCTAGGGGCAGTGTATTCCACTGGAGATGCAGACCACAGAAAAAGAACAAAAAAAAATTGTTCTTGACCTTTCTCCCAAAGAGCAGTTTCCTTCAGAACTAGCTCTGGTTAAAAAACTTATTTTCCAAAATAAAATTATTTAGGAATATATTTTCCATTCTTTTTTATCTTAGGCATCCTGGCTGTTTTCTGTATTCCCTGCATTTTGTAGGTGAGTGTGCTGTGCCAAGAACAGTAAAACCTCATGCCCTAAATAAATTGATGTTATGCAGCTACTCCTCTTGGTCAATTCTAATTCTATTTCCAAAGATTTCTAATGAAGATGTAAAACAGTCATTGACTTTAGTGTTTCAGTTAAACAAAAAATTAAAAATTATTTTTCTTCTATTATCCTAAAAATAAAATCAATCTCATGATCCTTTCTGATCCATTAATTCATCAATAATTTTATTATTATTATTATTGTTATTATTATTAATCACAGAATGGTTGGGGTTGAAAGGGACCATGTAGTTCCAATCCCCTGCCATGGGCAGGGGTAATACTTAACTTCTAACTGTATTTGTAATTAGGGACTCTTAATTACCAATACAGGAACCTACAATGTATTTGAAATTAGGGATTTCTAATTATGAATGTGGGGGCCTACAATCTTTAAGGAAGATCTGAGGAATTCCCAAACAATAGAAATTTAAAAGCCATCACAAAGAACTGGAGAATTGGGATTGAGGGGTGTAATCAATGGCACCAAGACAGACACGTGAGTGACTGGAAGGGACGGGGCTGGACCAGGAAAAACAGGATCATCCTTTTTGAGGTGAGTTCCACGTAAAAAAGCTGTGCTCCTTCAATTAAGGAAAAACAAAGCACATTAGGTGCAATACATGTCAGGAGGCTGAAAAGGGAAGCATTTGAAAATCAAGAAGTGGGAAAAATCGTGGTTGCCCAGCCCATTACTGTGGTGTAAATTAAGATCCTTGGTCTGGGTGCCTTGGAGACACAGGGGAGGGAGTTGTCCCAGTCTGGAACGAACAAACTCTGCATCTATGGAGACTTGGGAGTGGGAAGCCAACCCAAACTTTAATCTCTGATTAAAAAGGAAAATAAAAACAAAGAAGTAATATAAGTGGATTTTCTTAAATGTGTTTACACACACGCAATTGCTTCTTTTTAACTGCTAATGGAAGCAGGATCCACAGGCAGAGCTGGGCCTTTTAGTAATAAATCCATGTACAGCAGCCCTGCAATCCACGATTTCAGGCTCAGGGTAAAGGTGGACCAGAACAACCATGAGTCACACACAGCTTAAAATCCTGGGAGAGGCTACACGAGGGACAAGCAGCAAAACAAAAATTACACTTAATTCTGATTTTGTTCTTATGTTTCAAGCAGTCATATTTCTCACACTTTATAAGTCAGGCACATGATTTTTTTTGTGGCTGTAGAACACATGATCACCCTGACATTGAACTGTTCAGACAGGATTTTTCCCTTTCCTCATCCCTGTAAATGTGATACCGAACTGGTTTGGTTCAGAAGTGGAAGGAGATTGTCTTTTAAAAATGGCATTTTGGCAAAGCTACTTTTGAGGCTGTCATCTGATCTGAAGCCTTGGAAAATTAGAACTTTTGACCTTCTTTCAGTGGAGAACCTCAACTGTAAAGATCAGAAGTTCAACGCGAGGCTCCATATTTGAATATTTGCCGAACGTTCAGTGCAGCGAAACATCCAACTCCTTCCGCTGAGCTCAGCCTGAACTGTCAGAGCCATCCAGCACTGAAATCCCTTCCAGCCTCACCCACTGGGGATGAGTTTCCTTTGATCACCAGGGGTAAATAATCCCGGTGTGTCAGTGCTACAATTAACCCGCTGTGTCCAATTCCCAGATGACACAAATCTCTCCTGGCGCTGCTTCGGCACCTTCACCTCCAGCTCTTTCAACTGTCGACTTAAAGCCTCGGTGCAATTGTGCAGTCAAGGAAAAAACACAGAGAAATGAAATTATTCCCTCCCAAAGCTTTTCCTGTGTTTTGTATTTCCCGAAAAAGTGAATGGACCCATATTTTTATTGACCACTGCTTTATCGCTGAGGAGCGTTGGCCAAAAGCAGTCCAGGACGCAGCAGGATTTATTTGATGTCCAGCAGATGATGGATGTTTCCTCCCAGGGTGGGTTATTTATTTGTCTGGAGCTGTTGGCACACACGAGTTTCTGACTTTTACAGGTAATTCTGAAAAGTGTGGCTTGCGAGAATATGAAAGAAAAGAACATCACAGAACTTGGTGAACACGCACGGCCCAGAGCAAAAGGGGCACCTCCAGCTTTTAAAATGCTCGTTGTGTCTTTGGTGGAGGAGCTTGAATGAAATCATTTATATGAACTGCAATATCTGGCTGACTCCACTGATCTCCATAATCAAACGCAAGAGATTTGGAGGGGAGAAGCGAAGGGGGGTGGTGGAAAGCGTGTATAATTAAAACCTTGTTCTAATCCTGCTTTGATGCTTTTGCCAGGACAGGTTGGACTAGTCAAAAGCCCCAAACATTTTAGGTAGGTTTTTGTTTTGGTTTTTGATTTGATTTTTTTTTTCATTCTGTCAGTGGCTGTAAAGCAGCAAAGTGGTTATTACCCTTATAAGGCATCGAGGTAAATATTTCAGATCCCCTGTGACTTTCAGTCTCTCCCGACTCAGTTTATTTGTTCTTGTCAGTGGACAGTGAAGTTTTGTTTGTGGAAACCAGTTGGGGCAGAGAGTGACAGCACCAAGGCGCTGTGATTTATTTTCTGCCAGCCACCACTTCCCCCAAGCTTCTTCCCCAGCCGGCCCCCGGACTGGGATGGGGGACACTGCCAGCACCTGGGGGACACAGCTGTGGGGTGACCCTGCACAAACTCCAGCAGCACCAGGGCTTTTCCTTCTCTTTTTATTCACAGCTGTCCCAGGGCCCGGCTGCTGACCAGGGCAAAGGAGTGAACCTCCCTTCACGTGTCCCTCGTGGTGCCAGGTTTGTCTGCAGGGGTTGTCCCTTGTGCTGGTGGCCCCTGGGATGGGGATGTGGAGGGTGGTGGCCTCCAGTGGCAGATCCAGCTGGGGAAGCCACGGCCACCACGGGCATCGGGGCTGATGCGAACTCGGAATGTGCACGCAATTCCAGTTGTTCCCGCCTCAAAAACATGACAAAAAAGGGTGTGTAAAACTGCACAGAATCATTGAATCATTTAGGTTGGAGAAGACCTAAAAGCATCAAGTCCAACCATGCCCCCAGCACTGCCAAGCCCACCAGTAACCCATGTCCCCAGGTGCCACATCCACATAGCTCTTAAATCCCTCCAGGGATGGTGACTTCACCTCATCCCTGGGCAGCCTGATAACCCTTTCCATAAAGAATTTTTTTTCCTAATATCCAATCTAAACCTCCTCTGGCACAACTTGAAGCCATTTCCTCTTATCCTATCAAAAATGATATCCTCTTGTTGTTGAAAACATGATTTCATTATCCAAAACTCCGTTGCCAGCTGGAATCTCTTCATCTTGAAGGGATTGAGAGCAGTTGAGGCAGTGAAGGCTCAAAATGGCTCTTTGGGGTATTATTTTGGAGAGGATGTACTGAAAGTTTGGAATGGGTGTTGAAAGTGGAGCAGACCCCTTTGCAAAAATCAGCTTTCTTTTGCAAAAGCTTTTGTTTAAAATATAGGAGATGTGTGATGGAACAGACTTAAGGAAATTGGTCTGTTTAGCTTATTAAAAAGATCAAACAGAGGCTTGATTACAACACATTAAGTATTTTCACCGGGGAGAAAATAACATCTATTAAAGGTCTCTTTAATCTAGCCAAGAGAGGACAGCTGAGCTGCAATGGCTGGGAGAAAAAGCCAAATAAATTGAAATTGGAAATGAAGCATTTCATGTAATTCTGTTCCCTTTGTGGGGAAGAACAAGGTTGGATAAGAGTGACAACAAACAACAGCCACAGCCAAGGGTGTGTGATGGAAGTGATCTCAGGGAAAGCCTTTCTGGGTGATGTGGTTTGTCAGGGCCAGGGATTGTGGGGAAAATCATGTCTTGGCCCTTCTTTCTTCATAAATTCCTTCTCCTTCCTTCATATTTGCTCATCTCCAGGAAATGTGTTGGTCACTCCATGTTCTCCTGCTTTGCCTGTTCTTCCTTTATTTATTCATTTCAGTCCTCTCTTGGCATAAACAACAAACCCATACCAGTAATACAGAAAGAAGCTTAAGGTTCAACATTTTTTCGATTGAAAAACACAAATGAATTATTCTTAACAGCGTGTTCTGAAGGCTGAAATCTATAATTTAGCCTGACATTTTAAGTGTACATCACTTGAATTGCCGCCAGCTTTCTAGAATGATTAGGTGACTTGAAAAAGACAAATATTTTTTCATATGATTCCACTGAATTGGAGACTCTGCTGCTGAAAAGTCTTCAATAATCCTGGCTGTATTTATTTCCTAAAGCCTCACTCATCATTGTCAAAACATTATCAGCCATCCCCAGCTTTCTCTCCAGCCCAGAATCTAATTCCAATTATTTAAAAAAAGAAAAAAAATCCCTCCCTGGAAATGAATCTTCTGCAGAACTCTCTATTTTTCATGTAAGACTCAATCAATTACTAAATGGAATGTATTTATTAAATGGCATGTATTTGCCACGTAACTGTTGCGCTTCAGTGAAACTCCTCTTGTGTGTTGGAAGGAGCTGTGGCTCGGGAATTAGGGATGCATTCTGGGAAGCTGGAAGCACGTGGCTCGTGGGAACCTGCAGGAACACTGGGATTTGGGGCACAGGATGCAAATTCACCATTGAGGATTGCATCGGAAGGAGTATCAGAGGGGGAACAGCCCATTCTTGATTTCTTCTCTTAATTGTGACTAGAAACGAAGAATTTGTTTCCAAAACCGTCACCTCCATCTGGAAATCACCAAGGAGATGGATCCATCTCACTTGGCCCCACAGCAGCAGGGGAACTCAATGCCTACAAAAGTTGCAGTAGGTTTGTGCTCTGCTGTACCCTTCCAGGACCTTGGCCACTGTCCTGTGCTCCCTTGGGAAAAACACCAAGAAGAAAGAGCATTTTGTGCCCTGGGAGAAAGCAGTGGGAGAGGAGCCAGCAAGGGAATCTCATCTTCAAGGCTGACACTTCAGGGAAGTGCTTTAGTAAGAGCCCAAACTCTCTTATTCTGGAAATAATGTTTATTCAGTGATTTATACAGGATAACTGCAGGGAGATAAATCCACACCTTTCCCTGAGGCTCATTGGAAGTCAAAGTTTTGTCCTTAACTCAGATGGGACTGAACTTTTTCACCTAAAATTATCCAAAGGAGAAGGAAAAGGAAAAGTTCAAAGTATCACAGTATATTTGGGTCTTTGGGATTTTAGCTCTGGGTGAGGGCTTGTAGCTGTTGTTTGATTGTCACCTGAAAGGAGATTATTGGTGCCTTGGATTGTTAAAGTCTGACAGAATTAAGATGCCTTTGAGACAGCCTGGAAAATCCCAGGTTTGCTGATATCTGCGTGGCATCAAGGTCAGGTTTCCGTATCTCACGTGGTGAACTCTCGGTGACTTTCTGCATCGTGTCCTCCTACAGCTGAACTTCCCCTGCCCGTGATGGGAAAAGGTAGGGAAGGAGTCAGAGGCACTGAGGCCTCGAGTGAGCACATTTATACCTCAGGGGGGTTGAAGGAGTTCATGCCTGTTTTTACAGAGAGTTTTTCAACCTACTTTGAACTACCTTCAAACGATAAAGTTCCCTCTTCAGCAGCTTGGTTTAACAGAGGGATTTACTGCATTTCCATTCTCCTGCTGCAGAGTGACAATGAAGCCAAGTTCAGAATTCAGTGTCAAAGGGAAGGTCTGTTTAGGGGAATTAAAGGGTTTAATACCATTCATCCCACCTGGATTGCTTTGCAGGCAGGAGACCAGGACAGTCCTCCATGGACCACAGCTTCATACAAGTAGGGTGCATTTTTATTAAAATGTGCCAGCGACAAAATTAATTTGCTGAAATTAAAATTTCTAAATAAAACTTTGAGAGTTTAACCCTTCAGCATTATTGTACCAAAGGCCCATCACCTGCCTGTGAAGGGCAGCTCATTCCTGATGATGTTGGGTTTGTGCCTGACCCCAGTAAGGATCATGATCCTCCTCCACTGGCACCGGAGACACAACCAGGGCTTCATCTCCTCCTGGAAAAAGATGAAAGTTAAGGAATGCATGTGCTTATTTTTAATCTTGTGAGCTATTTGCTGCCTCCAGTGCAACTGTTTAAATGCTTCACATAAAACATGTGTGTAAGGTTTTTTTGGGAGAGAAGATCCAGGGGCAAAGAACGACTTTACAAATCTGCTCCCGGATTCCCTCATCGAGGAATCCATTGTGTTGCTGTTTGCTTTTTGTACTTTCCTTCCCAACAGTTTGCACTAGAAATGACCCATTTTATGGGCTGCCGTTTTCGACTTTGAGCCCTTTAATCCCACACATAATGCTGGATAAGGAATTTTAGCTTTCAGAAACCTCTGCTACAGCAGCACTGAGAGTGTAGCCTTTCAAAACCTCCCTTGCCTGCTCGGTGCTGAAGGAAATAAGTAAAACAAGCCTGAAATTTGGTTTGATAATTTTTTGACAAGTTTTAACTAAGCACAGTGACAGGGAGCTCTGCAAGAGAAATTTTAGAAGCCCAGGAACCGAGGCATAATAAGCTGTCAGAGAAAAGATCAAGTAGCATTCCCCAATTCATCTACCCAACATCAATGTTCCAGCTAACAGTAGACAGTGTTAGCCAGATTCTTGCCCTTTTTATCTATGAAAAGCTACATTTATCAAAATAAGCAAAAAATGTGAGGTATGGAATGCAGTTCATTGGAGGGCAGGGCTTTATTGGTCGATTGGTAAATTGAAACACATGGAAAAGTGCTACATGTAGGAACACACTGCTGACTGTATTACTCCTTTTTTATTGGGTAATCTCTAATAAGAACCAGCTGGTAATAAAGGACGGAGTTCATGGGAACCCACCCTTTGTTGAAAGCGAAGTTGGTGTCAATACCAGAAACACATGAGCACAAAGAAAACAGATGTAATTGGCTTCTGGAGGTCAGGTTATGTAAAGACCCCGGTGAACAGGGGTGAGGGGTTTGGCTGCAGAGAATGACAGGCTAAAATAGCCATTATTTCTGTGTGTGTGTGTGTGTCTGGGGAGGGGGTGGCACTCCCAGGGACCTGTCTTGGGCAGGAATTGGGGCTTTATGGTCCCCAGAAAAGAGGGTGCTCCACCTGAAACAGGCACTTAATAAATCAGGGAACAATTGCTCTTCAGGGAAGGAAAAATGCAGATTTGCCTTCAATTACAGGCCAAAGCCTGCTCTGAGAATTAATAGACTTTATTAACTTCTGGTAGCAAAATCATAAAATCACAGAATGGTTTTGGGTTGGAAAGGACATTAAAGCTCATCTCATTCCACCCCCTGCCATGGGCAGGGACACCTTCTACTATCCCAGGTTGCTCCAACACTCATCCAGCCTCACCTTGAATATTTAAAAAAATTATATCACTGAGAGCCACGTTCACCCACAGCTATTTATGATGTCCTGGAGCCCTGGAGGGGACAGGCTGCAGCTTCAGCACAAGTTTTGGGTTCAACTGATGCTTTGATACTTTCTGACACAATAAAAAGCATCTGTTTCTTCATTCAGAACATAAAATCATCTTTAAACTAATTATAAAGAGGATACAGAGGGGTTTTTTTCCTTTTCTTTCTCCGAGAGCAGCAGTACACTTTATATAAAAAAATGACATAGGTCAGAAAATTAAAGAACAGAAGTGGAAATATCCTGGGCATCACCAACACAGGTTTTAATGGGGCATTGAAACCAAGCTCTAACTCCCTTGCATAGAAAGGACCCTTTAGGAAGAACCTCAGGGGAAGGGATCTGCTCCTGCATTTGGATTTCTCTATTCTTTCTGTAACAAGATGCAAAAGATTTGCATGGGGAATGCGGGCAACAAGTGAATTTTCAGTTAAACCCTTTTTTCAGCATTATTAGCCAAAGTTACCTTGGCCCGAGGATCTCCTGGGAGGAATTCAGCAGTGACAACCCAAAACCTGAGAGCTGCAGGTGACATTTGAGCAGTCGTGTGGTGGCAGCTCTGCCCCATGGCTGGCTCCGTGTAATCCCCAAATCAGGATTCTGTTGTGAATATTTGTGGTTTGGAGTTCAAACTTCATTTTCTTCAACCATTCTCGAGTCAAGGACACTTTCCTGCCTGCAAGGGTTCCTTGCTGGAATCCCACTTGTACAAAAATCCAGGAGAGACCCAAATGCACCCCAGGTGAAATCCAGCTCTGGTCAGCAATCCTGGCCTCCATTTGCATCAGAAAAACTGCAATAATGCTCTTGTTTTTGGTTTAGTTCTCATGTGCACTGCAGAAATGTCTAAAACCCCCAGGTTCTCCAAAAACCGATTTCATGGAGCAAAGAACCACATCAGAAGGGAAAAGTCCATCTCAACCTCCGGACATCCTCCCACCCTGCAGGGGAAAGAGGAGCTGAGTTGCTGTAAGCATTCCAAGATAAGGTCTGTCCAAGGTGTACCAAGCAGGAAAGGTGTAGAGGAGGTACCTGGGCAAAGCATGGCCAAAAAATGGGAAGGAATTTTTGAATGAGTTGCTCTGGGCCTCTCTGCTGCCATATTTTTGAAACACCTGGAATGAGGGACAGATACTCTGTAAACTGTATTTGAAAGGTTTTCATTCCTGCAGCAAGGACACAAAGGGAGATTTCTTTTTTTTTTACAAAAAAAACCCTATTTGCTGCTGTTATTTTAAAGTCAGCTTAATGCCTTAATGCCTTTCAAGAAGCAGTGGTTCCCAAAAAAATAAAAGGGCTGGGAAAGAATTATTAACACAAAATTCAATAACATCCCCCTGCTTTCTCTGAGGTATTGCCTGAGTGACTGCAGCATTTACAAAAGGGATTCTAATCTGAAATGAATTTGCAGCTAATTCAACCTGTAGGCTAGTGACTCTGGGATTTCCTAGATAATACAATCCAGACAGTAATGTTGATGGATGTTAAAGACTTGCCTGTGCAACTGTTGTAAAGCTCTGTCATAAGAACAAATGAGGCATTATTGCTTTAACAAAAGTAATCCCAGTGCTCCAGTAAATTCTGCTCTCCTTCAATATCCCCGTTATTAGTTATAGTGACTTAGTGATGTATCTTCCTTCAAAGGCACAACAAACACTCCACTCCAGGATTTTCAGTGCAAAAAGCTCCCTGAAAATAAGTTAAAAAAATTTATTAATAAGGAGTAAATTCAATGTTACAGCTTTTTTTACCTACATGGGCACGCTGGAAGAAATGTGGCCAGCGAGGAACAACTGGTACCAGGGTCAGGGGGGTGACAAAAGCAGACGGTGATTTTTCATTATTCCCAATTTTGCTCCTGACTCAGCCCTGTGAGGCAGGTCAGGAGGGCTGGGAGGGAAAAACCAGCCTCAAACAGCTAAAGGAATATTTCGTGTTTGGAGGAGGCTGAGTAAAAAGGGTTTAGTGGTTGCATATTTTCCTAAAGGCTTCTATTGAAGCCACAGATATTTGGCTAACCTGGAGGAGACTCTTTACTACTTTCACCCCAGAACTAATGTGTTTTATGGGTTTTGATTCCTGGACCAAGCCTCACTTCCAACATCCAGGTTTCCATCCTTCTCTTTGCTCTCGACTAAAATGGTCAGCCTGTCTTTTTCTTTCCTGGGCAGCCCCACTCTCAGGCATTACCAAGTATTTCACCCCGTGCCCACAATCTATTTTTTTATCCAGTGCTTTAGTCATCCTCTCACATATTTTATCATTTACTCATCTTTTGCAGAGAGGAGTCCTTCAGGAAGAAATTGGTGCCAAGCCAAAATAACTCTTGACTTTGGTGGCAGGGAAATATTGACCAATGGCGGGCAAAAAAAATATGTTAGATTTGCACACATTTTACCTGCTGTGGTGCTACTGTTAAAACTCTGCTTGTAAAAGTTGAGAACCTCTTCTGCTGATAACTTCAGCATTAAAAATACCATTTTTCATGTCTGGTGGTCTTTCTGTTCCTAATGCTTTCCAGGTTTTCTTCTTTCCTTCCTAGCAAATAGCTGATGGACTCGAGCTTTCTGAACAGCTACTCCTTAAACCTCAGGGGCTTTTTCTTCACTTCTGCTTTTCCTAATGTGACCACTTCAGATACAGCCCTACTCAGAGGCCATTAAAAAGGGATAATCTAACCCCATTTTTCCAGGGGAGAATTCTCCTGCTATCAGCCACTTACCATTGGAATTGCTTACGGAGCTTTCCAGCTTTAATCCAGGCCTGGGACAGGTTTGGTTTGTGATGTGAACAACCACCCTGATGCTCTGCTGGTCCTCAGCAGATCCAGCTGGGAGCACAGCTGGACCTTAAGCAGCTCTGCACGTGTCAGGCTGCAGCAAGAGCCAGGAGTCAGTGGTGGGACCAGTTCCCTTCCTTGTATCAGAGATCGCTTGGCTGAGCAACGGGAACGTGGCCTGCACTGTGAGCAAGGCTGTGGCTCAGAAAATAATGATAATAATAATAATAATAATAATGATGATGATAATAATAATTATTATTATTATTATTATTATTTATTATTATTATTATGAAGTTGGACTATCCAGGAAAAATCACACTTATTAGGAGTCTGCCTCGAACCTGCCTTGCAGCCAAAGGTTTATGAGGAGAGGACAGGGAGGGGGTGGGCACCTGATCTTCCATGATTAATTTGACAAATGTCTCTCTGGCTGCTGCCCAGTTCCTTGTGGAGATACAGCTCTTGGATGCATTCACAATGACCTACTTTTCACTGCTGGCCAGTGTTTTGCTGCTTCGTTGTTATTGTTGGACTTTGCTGCTGCTTTTGATTTTGTTGCACATGAGCTGAGTGGCCTTGTTGTGCTCAGTACAGGACTTCTCCGAGCACCCCCGTGCTGACAGTGACAATAAAGCTTTGCATCCTGGAGGATCTGTCCTCTGAAGCTCTCAAAAAGGTTTGAAAACTCTGGGTTTTATTATTTGCCAAGCTCCCAGGATTTTCTCTCACACCTGTTTGCTCCCAGTGCAGGACAAGGAGGGGGGGTTTGATGCTCATCATCATCAAGATAAGGCAGGTGAAAGATGATGATGCCCCATGAAAGACCCCAAGGAACCTGCCTGGGCACAGGGTGTAATGAATGACTGACACTCTGCCCACAAGCTTGGCTTCCTCTTTTTCCCATCCCTGGAAGCATCCAAGGCCAGGTTGGATGGGGCTTGGAGCAACCTGGGATAGTGGACGGTGTCCCTGACAAATTTTTGTACCCTGGGGCTTGATGTGTGCTGAAAGTAGGTTCGAGGGTTGCCTGTATGAGTTTCCATCTTGCTAAACATGACCACAAACACTTATCAAATAGATAATGGGATAACTTGGAGAGCCAGCAAGGAGCAGAGTGTTCGTTTAAGGTGTTACAGACAAATCTGTTGAGGCAGAAGAAGCTTCAGGTAACAAGAGCATTAAAGGAACATGGAGAAACTGCAAACAGTCCCCCAGAACTGATAGGCAAACAGATGAGTGAATATATTAATGCTGATTTTCCTATTGGATGTGCCAGTTGTGATTTATTAGGGGAATAGATCATCATTTCTCGCCTGTTAAATGCAAACATGAAGGAAAGGCAAAGGTCTGTGGATGTCTCTCTATTAGCCCAGCAATGCTGATGGCTATTTAGTCATGTTTGAAACTAAAATAATATTTTCTTCGAATGCTGCCTTTGCCAAATGCAAAGTGAGCTGACATCTGCTTGGCTGGAGCTGGGGTCACATATGAAGCGGTGCCTAAACTGAACAAATATTTCCAAAATATTAAAAAAAAAAAAAAAAAAGAAAGGAAAAGAAACGAAAATCATTAACCTTTTGTCATTAGCATGAGCTGTTCTTTGAGCTGCTCAGCAGTTTGAATTAGTGCACCTGCCAAAATAAGCACCAAGTGTTGTTACCCTCTTAGGGACAGCCCTGTTCCATAAATCACAGCCTTTCAATGACAGCTAAATGTGGTTTATATCATATAGAGAGCCTGTGTTTATGAATGTGAGATAAAAGGGGTTTAACCAGTGCAAACACTAAGACTACTGTGTGCAGCCTGTCTCTCCTTCACAATTCTTCCCCTTTTCCTTTCGTGGGATTTCTCCCGCCCATGTGCACGGCTCCCTCCGAATTCTCTGCCAGTTTTGTCCACAGTTGATTTTCCTTCCAGCTCTTCCTGTCCTGAGGTGCAGAACTGACTACAAAATCCCAGTGAGTGTCCAGCTGGAAGGAAAGGGGATTTTGAGAAAATAATTATTTATATGTGGTTTGTATCCAGCTAAAGAGATAAAGATATGGCCTAATTCATTTAAAAACATGTATTTTGCAGAATTAATTCCTGTACTTTCACAACTTGCAGAAGTCCAGCATCAGGATAAATTCCCCCCATTTTCAGTGCTTGAGTTCTTAATTCTTCACTGTTTTTCCACAGACGGGATTTCTGTGGTACTTGAAATGACAAAAGGGAGATGCCCTTCTGTTTGCAGGCAATCAAATGATTTTTATTACAGAGAAAACAAATTTAAACATTCAGTTATCAAGTTTCCTAGTTGCCTAAAAAGTCTGTCACCTCCCAAGGGTGATGAAATGTAGATTCCTAATGTTCTGAAAGTGTCCAAGGTCCCTGGGATGTCTCAGGTGCCTGGTTTTCCCCCAGCTATTCCAAAGCACCTTGAAAACGGAACATATTATAAAAAGCATAGAACTTGAAAAACACACAACCTGCAAAGCTGAAGGAAGGTAGATTCAAATGGAATATTTTTAAGGAATTTTTCCCTGTGAGCGTGGGGAGGCCCTGGCACAGGATGCCCAGAGAAGCTGTGGCTGCCCCTGGATCCCTGGCAGTGTCCAAGGCCAGGTCGGATGGGGCTTGGAGCAACCTGGGACAGTGGAAGGTGTCCCTGCTCATGGAATGAGATGAGATTTAAGGTCCTTTCCAACTCCAACCACTCCATGATTCTATGAAATTGTGGTTTAAACCATCCCTAGCCACTCTCAGCTAAGGTAGCGACGGCAAATCCTAAAAAGAAAACAAAGGGTTTGTGGGTTATCCAGGCAACTCCTGGTCCAGAGCAACCACTGACTCATTATTTATCAAGAGTCTCCATGTAAATAGATGAGAACACTGTAATTTTCACTTGTATTCCAATGCTATATTCTAAGGGCTGTAATTTATCCTAACTGATTTTAAATCCCTTGGAAAAGGATCACCAGAGCTTGCACGGAGAAATCACTTGCTGGCCATGGCAGGAAACAATCTTCATGCATGTCTCCCTGAACTCATTCCAGAGCAATATATTGAGCTGAAATGATGGAGTTATTCATTTTTACTGCAGTAAAGGTGGATGGAGGGAAAAAAAAGTCAGATAGGAGGCAGAGATGAAGTTAAAAAGACCAGTAGAAGAATGGGGATAAAATATAGAAGAGGTGAATTTCTCTGTTAGAGGTTTTGAGTGTGAATCTGGTTAAATCCCAGGCCAGGAAATCCCATCCTCGTGGAATTTTGTCATTGAAATCAGGGAAGTCCAGCTGCATCTCTCATTAGCACAACCTCTACTTTGGGATGGTTTGGTGGTGAGGATTCCAGAGGGATTTCACACCTAGGCTGGAAGGACACCATCCTCCAGCAGGGTAGGAACACAGCCAGCAGATTTTACACAGCTACAGCTGAATGTGCTCCTTTCAGATGGAGTAAAATAAATTATGGCAAGGTGGGGGTCAGCCTCTTCTCCCACTTGTGATAGGACAAGGGGAAATGGCCTTGAGAGGCACCAGGGGAAGTTTGAGTTGGGTATTAGGAAAAATTTCTCTACTAAAGGAGTGGTAAAGCAATGGAACAGGCTCTCCAGGGAAATGGTGGAGTCACCATCCCTGGAAGTGTTCAAACAACAAGAAGATGTGGCACTTCATGGTATAACTTACTGGGCATGGTGGTATTTGTTTGAAGGTTGGACTTGTCACTCTTGGAGGTCTTTTCCAATGTTGGTCTTGATGATCTCGAAGGTCTTTTCCAACTTTAATTATTCAGTGATCCTGTGATTCTGTGAGCTGGAATGAAAATTCACAGGAAAGTCATGGGAATGGCAGGTTTCCCCTTCACTGCTGGGAATCACAGGCACTGCTGGATGCCATCCTTCTCTTGGGAAACGTTGTGTCAGGAGCACAGTTCCTTCAGGAAAATGGGCCCAAATGCCAATTCCTCCCAGGAATTTGCCACCCAGCTGAGCTGTCTCAACAGCTGTGGCTTTTCTACACCCTGTGGTTGTCCCTAATTTCGGCTCACGAGCTCGGTCATTCCCACGTGGCTTGGGAAAGCTGCGAGCCCTTTCCCCAGGGCAGCTCCCAGCCCTGCCACAGGAGGGCTGCTTTCCACTGGGAAGCAAGGAAGTGCCTGAGCCATGCCCAGCCCTCCTAGGGGAATTCTTTGCCACCTCAGATGTCAATTCCTAGAAACTCTATTGTCAGGGTAGTCCTGAGAGCTCTGCGGATCTTGGAGAGGCTCAGAGCCATTTTCTGCTGCAGTGCCTTGGAACGGCTCCGTGTTCCTGCAATCTCCATTACAACACAATAACAGGAAACGTTTCGGTGGCCTCTGCAGTACTTGGCGTATAATTTCACTTTAACGCTCGTATTGTTTGAGCATTAATAAAACTGGGAACTGTGATATAATTAAATCCATTCTTCCCACAGAGAAATGACTGTCTGAGATAGTGGCGAGAGCAGCAGACTCACAAGTCGCCTGGAGAAGAGAGAGCATTCCCTTGCCAAGGCACAGCGGACACGTGCTTGGGTTTATATCCCTCTGCAGAAAAAGAGCTCCAGTTGAGAGCTGGAGACCTCTGGTACCTCTGGATCCAGAGCTGCCAGACTTTATTGCTTGAGCTCTAAGATTATCCCGTTAGCCCCAAGGATAAACCGTCCTCACTCGGCGCAACCTGAGCTCCTTGTGGGATGAGAGACCAAATATCTGATGGTGCCACGGCTCATTTGAGCCAGCTGAGCTCAAATCTGAAACGGGAATTTAGATTGGAAGGGCGGGATTGGGAAGATGGCAGCCTGGAATTCTCTGCGCAACGCTGAACGTGGGGATTCTGCAGCTTGTTGCCTCCACCTGCACCAGGGGTGTTCTCACCAGCAGCAGCTCCACACACACATCCCAGCTCATCACGGTTCCCATCCAGCTTCCAGCTAAGCTCATTCTCTTTCCTTTCCCTTTTTTGTTTTTAAAAAAAAAGTCAAATTTTGAGCTGATCTGCCATTTCTGAAACGTTCAAACACGTTTTCATTTTCTTTTTTGTCTTCCTTCTGGTCTGGGAATAAAATGGGTGGTGTTGAGTAAGGCAGGAGCAGGATTAGACTGAAACTGTCTGGATGTTCAACATCCTAAGGAAAATCTAAGCTGAGATCATGATATCAGGGAAATACCCAAGCAGATGATGGGATCTCTCTCCAAATTTTGCCAACAAAGCCCTTTGTGTATTCAGTCCCCTTTGCTGCACTCTCAATAAATTTTTGGGTTTTTGCAGTGACCAAGGAAATGTGTTTCCCATAACGGGAGGAATATTTTCCTTATTTTCCTTTGGCCCTGCCTGGCATTCACTCCTTTGCAGTAGCCCAGCGTAATGAAATCCCCGTTAAACTCTAAATATTCCCTCTTCACACTTGCTTGGATCAATACTAAGAAAAAGACAGATTTCTGCAGTGTTGCAGTCTCTAAATTAGCTGAGAAAATTCCTGCTTCAAGGAATAGCACGGGTCATTAATTGTTCAACAGATACTCTAAAAAGTTGGTGAAATTAAAACCATCAAGAACATCCTGTGTTAAGTAAATTTTATTGGAGATCCTCGTGGAAAGTTCCTAGAAACACTTTTTTTTTCCAGTTCAAGAGGTTATAAGTGAACTGGTGAAGCACAAAGAATCAAATCAGGAAATGCAAAATATTGCTATGAAATAACGTTACAACACAAGTTTTCAGGTTTAATCTCATGCAAGAAGCGTCTCTGTATGACCTCATCAGACAGCTTTAAATGCTGCAACCATTTTTCTGTAACCATCAATTTAAAGTTTTCAGGAGAGCAATTTTCTTCCTTCCATTTTGCCAGTTTGAAAAATTAATCAGTATAGCGCCCTTTCCAAACTAATTGTTCTTAGGGAAGGGCAAGGAGAGAGACATCATAAGTTATTAAAATTATTCTTCTGCTAATTAAATTTAACAACAATAAAAGTAAGGGAAAATTGATTTGTGTATATTGTACATATTTATCTCCAGCTGCAGATTTTTTAGTGCAGATCCAAAATGTCCCATTTTTCTGGAAAATTTCAGGCTTAGGGAGAGGAGAGCGGGGAAGAGGGTGAACAGTGGACAGTGCTGTCCAGGGCAGTTTGAAAGCCAAGTGTTTGTTAGAGAAGTGTTCAGTTCCCATTCCTTGTTTCCCTATTTCTCCTTGCAGAACCATCAGAGGGACAGGAGCAAAATCAGAGCTCCAGAAATAGGGAGAAATTTGGGGACAATTGGGAGACTTCTCAGCAGGGCTGCTCCTTCTGCAAATCCCTTTCCTGACATCACCCCACTGGAGGGCTTTTCCTTCCTTTCCACAGCTACTGCAGGGAGCAGAGGTGGCTCTGGCTCATTTTTTCCCCCTCTTTCAGACAGGGAAAATAGAAATTCTGGACTCAGTATCAGTTTAAATAAATTTACACCAAGAAATGTTGCACTGATCACAACCTCCTCCGTTGACTTTTAGTGGATGCGGGGTTTCGTGCTGAAGTTCTGGTGAAAAAATGGTCCTGATTAATTCAAGTTTATCATTGATTTCTGCTCCCTGGGATTTTGGGATGCAGACATTTCACAGGATCTCATCCCAAACCTCTCCTTAAAGTGCCAACAGCTGCTTTGGTTGACTGTTGATGCAGTCAGGAGCTAAATTCATCTCTGAGTGTGGTTTAGGGACAGATATTTTAGATCATCAGGTCATCATCATGGCTGAGGAGTTGGACGAAATTTTTCTTTGGTGGCAGCCAGTTAGAAACCTGTAAAACAGTACAGAGTGTATTTTCGAAAAGTCTTAGAGATCAAAAAAGAGTTTGTCCTGTTCTTGATGGGGATTCCAAGAGGAATCCGGGCGTTTCTCCTGCCTTCGCTGTGAACTGCGTGCGGCGCGAGGTTACAAAATTGGAAGTGGGGGGAAAGATCAGAGGTTAAGTAGCTCAGATTTCTCCACAACATGACCTTATCTCGGTGGCAACTGGATTCTCATGATGTGCTGCTGTGTTCTCACAACGAGGAGCTTCCCCCAGCCCACAGAAAGGTGTTGGAGCCAGGCAAAGCCAGGGCTGCACCCCCGGCGGCGCCTTTGAAAGCTTCCCCCGCCCGGCAGTTACAAGATACTGTACTTAAAATGTCAAATCAGGCAATCTGTTCTGAAAGGAAAATTACCACAGCAATCACAGCCCTCGATTTCCTCGGCTCTCGTGGAGCACAGGCAAAATGATGAAAATCGTTTGGCCACCCAGAGCCTTAACGTTGGAGTGCCAGGTCAAGGAAAGCTCCAGCAATTAGCCTGCTGTGCTAATGACATGCCTGTTTGATATAGGAGCTCAATAGCACCCTGATTGCCTATAATGTGATTATGCACATTTTGGGTTGCTTTAAAAAAAAATGTAAAAAAAAAAAAAAAATTAAATTTGATGCCTTGGAAAAATAGAATCTCATTTCTCTGGCGTTTCTGAAAGACCTTTGTTTCCTGAAAAGCCAAGGGCAGGTTTCAACTCCTTGGGTTTCCACAAGTGTGTTATTAGATTCACTCCCTGACCTAGCTTTAATGAGGAGAAGATGTCATGGTTGGGAAAGATATTAAAATACAGTAGCATGAAAACCTTGTCCCATCTCAAAGCTGTCATAATTCAAGGGGTCTGTTTCTCTTCATGCATCATTAAAAAGGAAAAATAAAGGAGGTGAAAGAAGATTGCTCCAGGTTGGATATCCTTAACAATCTAGTTACTGAATACACAAGTTAAATTCTGGTAATCAGAAAACATTCTCTTTACTCTCCCTTTTTATTTTTTTTTTTAAGTCAAATTTTGAGCTGATCTGCCATTTCTGAAAAGTTCAAGCACATTTTCATTTCATTTTTGTCTTCCTTCTGGTTGGGAATAAAACGGGTGGTGTTGAGTAGGGCAGGATTAGACTGAAACTGTCTGGATGTTCAACACCCCAAGGAAAATCTCCACAGGGTCACCAATCTGCCAAGTTGGAGAATGAGATTTACCACCGAATGAAACAAAAATAAACAGGGAAAAAACATTTATTCCCATGGAGACACAGCCAAAACACACAGAGGAAAAAAATTGTTAGTGGGAGGATGTGTCCAAAAGACACCCAAACACTCATGGCCAGAAGTTTGTTGGTGATAAATTGAATTAATGTCCCAGGTAAAGCAGCCCAAAAATCTGAGCACAAACAGCCTGAGATAGCCAACAATTCTGCAGGACGTGGGGACAAAGCAAGCAGTGACACAGCCGAGGCTGGAGCAGCACAAATGTGAGGTGAAAAAGAGGGTGGAAAAAGAATATCCCAGACCTAATTCAATATTTGGGTTGGGAGGTGACCTGGCTTCTTTTACTGCAGAGGTGTCTGGATATTCCAGCCCTGTGGGACCATCACTGTCCGTGAGGCAGCACTTGGAGAGTTTGGGACAAAACCACGGCGCGGCTTGGACCCAGTGCCCACTCTGGGAACAGCTCGGGGGCCTCCAGCTTGGGGCATTCCAGCCTTTTTTTCCCTGGAATTCTGTCCCCGACAGTCTAATCTCAGGCAGGACTATTTATTGACATGAAATAAAAAGCAAATCCCCTCTTTGGGAAGAGGAAAGGGAAATCTCGAGGTGGTTAATGCCGTGGGTCTGGGGACAATGGCTGCTTGTGTCTCACAAACGCTCCAGCGGGATTTCAAATGATCCCTTCTGGATTCCCAAGGAGAGGAGCGGGAGCTTGGGAAAGCTCCCGACTGTCTTCATACATATTCAGGATTTCTCTTTGTTTTCTGATGAAGGGATAGGCTCTGTCCTTAGACTTGCGAATGGTCCCTTGACACCAGCTCTGGAGATTTTTTTTTTTTAATTAGGCAAGCCTGGAATGACTTGAATTTGGACCCAGTACTGACAGCTGTAGCCTTGGTTTAAAAGGGGGTTTAACCTCAAAGGAAGTGGAAATCTTATATTAATTTTCTTCTGCTCCTTGAAAGTTTTTTTCATCCAAAACCCTTTCTTCCCTTCCATTTCTCCCTTCATTTCTGCTGCTCCTGGGGATTATCAAGCGAGTTTGTCAGAAAGAAAGAGGGTGAAGAAAACTTTTTTAAAGCATTTTGCACTGGACTTTGAGCTGATATTCCGAGATGTTTTAGTTCTACCCCCTGCTCCACTTTCCAGATGTGGCACTGGCTGCTGCCACACCTCTGGCTTCCCTGGGGTGCTGTGCCAGCTCCAAAGCCGTGGGAGGAGAGTTTGTGCCTCTGTCCCAGCTCTGGATAAAACCAATCCCTCATCTCCGCTCCAGCCCCGCTCCACCAACCCCAGGCAAGGTCCCACCTCTCCATCGGCAACAGATCCCAACAAAAGGCTTCCCAAAGCACCTCGAAACAGAGGGACGACCAAAACAGAGGCAAAAGGAGGACCAGTCAAACCTCCAAATGAACTTTAACAAAAAGAATGAGCTGGAAAAGACAATCAAAACCACACCAAATCCTTGGCATTGCTGATCTTCCCTCTGGCGAGGTGCCAAAATGACCAGAAATTGCTTTTCTCTATTTTTTATGTGACTTTGCACTAAAACATGGTCACTCTTACTCAGAGAAGAGGCTGGTGCTCTCCAATTTTACAACCACAACATTTCAAATGTCGTTTTCCTCTTTTTAACGTTGTGGGGGGAGAAGAAAACAAAGATAAAGATGTGGAAATACAATGAATTCACACTTGCATCAGTTCTCTGTTCTGACTCCTGCCGGAAAGAGCTTTAAATATTTACTAAATTTAGCATATTTCACTTTCCTAATCTATTCATAGAAATAGACAATATAAAAAAATTATATATATATGATTTTACTATTCCAGTTGCCCTCCTTTAAACCTGCAGTCCACCATTAGTGAGTTACAGATGGATAAATTGAACTTCAGGCTAGCAAAATTGAACTGAAAAGTCTCAGCTACAATTTGTCCAAAGCAACATGTTTTATAATTATTTTGTCCTTCCCTACTAATGACTTTCTGACTCTTTCCATCCCCTGGGTACCCGAGGGATATTCAGCATTATCTCTGCACATCAATAATTTTTATGGGACATGTGTTTTCACTTTGTAGCAGACTTTTTTCATTGCTTAAAAGTAGCAAATAAAGCTCTAATAAAAATTGATGCTCGTGTCCCTTCAACACCAGGTATAGGTTTTCCAGCCAGCAATAGGATTTCATGTTGCAATCCAGATTGCTGCTGTTCCTGCTTCTCCACACAGCCAGGAAAATAAAACCAGGCTGTTGAGGCTTTGGAAGGGAAAAGCAAATCAACCAACAAATATTTGGACAGGAGTAATTTGGGGAAATATTAGATAAACTTTCTTTCCTTACTTTAGTGCAGGAAAATTATCTCTACTTCCAGTTTTTTAATATCCCTAATATTATTTCTGCATCTTCTGGCTCTCTGGTTTTTTGCTGACTCATCTGCCATTTGAGACTTTCCTATGCCTCTAACTCATACATCCTTTATTCTCTTGGAATCTCTTTTGGAGCCCTCAACTCACCCTGTGGGATTCATTTAGATTTTTTAAAAACACTCAAGCTCACATGAAACCTCTTAGTCAATATTTAATTTAGGCTCTCCGAGGCAAAGACCCTCAAACCATCCTGATTTCCAAAGGAAGGGGGAAATATGGATGTGGAAAAGATTTTGCTGCTGCAAGAAGCCAGGAGCCTCTGCCTTGCAGGAAAAGGTGCAGGGCACCATATCCCTGGATTCCTCCAGCATTCACTGTCGCTTTTATCAATCCCAAAATCTGCCAGTTCTCCCCTTCCTGCATAAATAAAGCTGGAACATCTCAGCCATCCCCCTGGATTGCTCTGCAGGAAGCAACCTGTGGGTTGTCCTGCTGCTTTATCCTTCCTGAAGCCATAAATCCCCCCAAATGTCCCCAAATTCAGAGCCTTTCCTATATTAGAGCAGAAATTTAAATCAATGCCATACTGGGATGAAATCAATCCCACACTGGGATTGAAATCAATCCCTGTGCTGGGATTGATTTGCAGAATGAAGGGTATCAAGTGGCAGGAACCACTCCAGTTTCCATGGAGTGCCCAGAGGAGGGAAGGTGGATTAGGAGCCTGAGGATCTCCATGAGGTCCAGGAAATATCATCTCCCCTCCCTGGGCCTCAATCTCCCAGCCCTTGCACTGCCTGGAGTCTTCGTGGTCTCCAAAGGGTCTTACACCACTCACAGCCCCAAAGAAAAGGGCTCCTCGTGCATTTGGACCCTGTCTCCCCCTTTTCCTCACAGACATTTAGGTTTTTGGGATGGTCTTTGGGATGCTCTGCAGCTGCTGGTCACTGTGGACTCTCCCCAGGTGTCTGGCAACTTTTGGCTTTCTCAAAACTGCTCAGATTGAGGTTATTTAGGCTCATCTCTCTTCTCTTCTTCCCCGTGCCTGTGTTGACAGGAAATAAAATCCTGTTTAATGTGAGGGACACACCTAAATCTCTGCTTGGTGCCCAGCAGACTCTCCCCAGGGAGCTTTGATCCACAACACACTCTGTCCCTCCAGTTCTCTCACCTTTTAATCCTATTCATCCCCATAAAACCACCAGCCCGAGCTGCTGCTCCAGCCAAGGGCCCTTTCCAGCCTCTGACAGAGCTGGAAGTTGTAATGGAGACTCAGATCAACACCTCCACTCGCTCTTGATCTACTCTTGATCTGCTCCAGGGTTTCTGGCAGGCACACAGGGAGGTGAAGGTCCACGAGGGACAGGACGTTGCAGCAATGCCTGTCTGCCCTCCTGGAACTGCAGAGTCCTCGCCCTGCAGGAGTCTGCAGCTCACCCTGAAGGACTGGGGTAAACTCATTACCACCAGGGCTCCCCTTCATCGCAACTTAACAGCTTTTTATGGATTTGTCTTGGATCCGAGTTCAAGTGCTCCAAAAGCAGTGATGTCCTGCCAGTGATTTAACTGGAACCTCAGACAAAAATGTTCCCTTTGCTCTCCGCTCCAGCCTGTGGACCAGGGATGTGTTTCTTTTTAACAGAAACACCTTTTTTATCCCCCCAAAAAAAATCCCCAGAGGAAAAGCAGACAAACCTGCTAGGAGTACGTTACCTTTAATGCTCCGTGGTTTTTGTAAGGCTGGGACACTGAGATGGGCAGGATTCACTCTGAGCAGGACCTGGCACTAAGAAAATTTTGCAGCTCTTTAAAATGGGACCAAGAAATTCACACCAAAGGCTGCACTTACTGGAAACCAGTCCCTGAGGGGCAAAATCCTGGTGCTCCTGCTGGATTTTTACAAGCCAGGTGTGCTGGCAAGAAACCTGCAGTGGTCCTGTGAGGCAGGTAGCCTGACAGCTTCTCTCTATCACATCTTTACAGGTTCATGGAACCTCTCCAGACCCAAGGAATTTTGCTCCAGGCATCCTGGTCCTCTCTGGTGGTTTCAGACTTTGAATAGGGTATAGGGCATGGAGCATCCTGCCTGTCCTTCATGCCCTGCTCCTCTGAATTGGGACAGCATGAAGAGGATCAGGTGCTGTGGGTAACAGGAGGGTGATTTGGGTTTTAATTTGGTTTAAAGGGTGATTTGGGTGGCCAGAGCAGAGCCAGGGACAGGTTTCTGAGTGATTACAAGAGCCATCACTTCTCGGGAAACAGAGATAAAATCAAAAAAGTGCAAAGAGGCAAATGCCAGAGCAAAACATGACCAGAAAGTCTGGGATGGGGATAAAGAACTGGAGGCAGCAAGGAGCAGGAGTGACCCCCCTCTCTCCCATCACACAGCCCCATCCTGGCTCATCAATCCCTCATGTGCTGCCATGGGAGGTGCTGAGCTCCCCCTGCCCCAGCACATCACAACACCCAGCAGTAACTCAGCCCTGCACTCAGCACCATAAAACATTCCCTATTTTTTTTTTTTCCTATTGCCTAAGCATAAAAACCCTCTTTAAAAATAATAAAAAAAACCATTTGGGGTTTATACTCTTTCCACTCCCTCCTAACAAAGAGCTGTTTCTTTCCCGTTTTTCAGGGGGAAGTCGGGAAACCTTTGGAGCTTGCAGGTCTGAGCAAGGGCGAGCATCTCCTCTCTTCCTGCCAGTGACAAGGGCAGCAGTGATCTAATGAAGTGCACAGGTTCTAAGTGGGGCTTCTTCACTTGGAAACACTTGCCAGAGCTCCATAAATGGGACTCCTTCTTTCCTGACCCTTTGCCCTACTTCAAATGAGCTTTTAAACCCTTTGGAAAACATGCGGTTTTGCTTTCAACTGTGTTAACGCTCATAATGTGTTATTTTGGCTCTCCTCGGATATTCAGGTTGAAGGCCCAGATTTCAGTGATTTCGGCTGGTAATGTTGACAAGCAAGCCCTACTCGGGGGCTAGCAGGCACCCAAGTCAGTTTCTTTTCAAAGCTCTGTTAGCTCAGCTGTATTTTTCTTTGTACACCCAAACCCTTCTGGCCGCGGCAGGAGGCTCCGCGCTCCGCGCGCTCCAAACAGCTCCTACATAAAGCGCCGAGTGTCCACACGGACGGTGTCAGGACTCACCTGGGCTTTACAAGGCACTAAAGAAAATACTGGTGGCATCTTGCCCTGCTGGCAGCCCTCCAAAATCCCCCAGCTCGGTCCCCGTGCCAGCAGGGACAAAGGCGGTGTGTGCTGGAGCTCGGCAGCGCTGCCCACCTTCTCCACCCTCGATATTTATTCAGCTTTGTGCCATGAGAATTTGAATTTTAAAAGAGGGATTCTGCAGCTGGAGCGAGCCCGGGCTGGGAATAAGAGGGAAGAGGGGGAAAGGGCAGGAAATTTCTGTGCTGTGCAGGGGAGTTGGGATGGTTTCCTCCTGCAGATCCCCCGTGCAGGAGCTCTGCGAGGGGCCTGTTTGCAGATATCCTGTGAGTAGGGATATTTTCCATTCCTCAGTCTGGGCTTCCCTGGTGGATTTCAAAGCTACAGACACAGATTCACAGAATCATTTAGGTTGGAAAAGACCTTTAAGGCCATTGAGTCCAACCCTTAACCCAACACTGCCAAGTCCACCACAAACCCATGTCCACAGAAAATAAAAAAACCACAAAGCCCCCATCAAACCCAAAAATCACCAGTTGCAGCCAAAATTATATTTTTTTAAATTCTTTCTCACTATTTAGAACTGGTTGGTTTTGAGCATCTGCTTCCTTAACACATGCAGAAACATCTGCTAATAAATAATTTCTGATGAATTAAAAGTTGTACAGTGCAGAGACATCTGCTCATAAATAATTTCTGATTAACTAAAAGTTATACAAGGTAGTTTAACCACCCTATTTCGTGTTTTGTTCATCATAAGTTCATTCACAATAACCTTTAATCACTGATTTGTCACAGATAAGTTGCTTTACTCTAAAGCACCAGAAAATCATCACGGGGTAAATAGGTTTCGACCTGATATATCTAAATAATGTTTTAGGGAGGGACAACTGAGTCTCTTCACCCCACACTGAAAAAAAACCCCAGTGGTAAAATTACAGCCTCATCTCCCTTGGTTCCTGCTACAAAGAGCAAAGGGATTTTAGTTCCTCCAAAAATGGCTCTGAGCAGCCCAGCTCTCACCCAGGATGCACATGTCGGGTATTTTTGCTGAATTCTTTTATCAGCTCTGGTGAGGGATCTCCCATTTCTCTTTCCTGATTTCCACTCCCACCAAAGGGGTGAATCCCATTTCCCAGCCCTCCTTCCCCTGGGCATCCCAGGGAAGCCACAAAGCATCACCAATTGGAAGAAATGCAGCCAAGAGCAAGGTGACATCAAGTGTCTTCATGTGACAACTTCAATCCAAGCTGTAGGGGTTGGTCTGGCACATTAGGAAGTCACTTTCCTCAAAAATACCAATATTTTATCCACAAAGAAATGGAAAAATTGGAGGAAAAACCTTGCCAGAGCACATTTAGGGAGAAGCATCCCAGCTTACAAATGTTTTGGTGTACGTGACCAACTCTTTAAGAAGTTATGGTGGATTTTTCTTCAGGAAAGCTTTTCATTAAAGTCATATTTATTTCTTTGGGCTTAAGTAATAACGTAAAGCACTCCTACTTCTTCTAACACATTATTAACAGCATAATTAATTCTCAGCAACAGGAAACAGAAACCTTTCTTCTTCACTTCATCATCTCAGAGTCAGACCTTCAGTCTTCTTCCAGGATCCCTATCAAACAGATGGCTTTTATACTCGTAAACATGTTGAGCTCAATTTTCCTCCTGCTGAGTGAAAGATTCAAACAAACCAAACTTCCCTACTACTGCTAGGAAATTCCAAACATCTAGAAATACTTTTACAGATGTTCCTTGGCAAGTGGCTCTCCGAAATGTGTGTGGTTCGAAAAAGCCAAGCCCAAAGCAATGAGTTTCACCGATGAAAGTCGCTGATTAAAATAAAAATGAGGGGGGAAAAAGAAGGGAATGATAGAAAATAAGAGAAGAAGCAGACTTTTAGCTGGATAACCAAGTTTGGGAGGCCTGGGACAGAGCATTTTTTAATTTATATTCATTTGTGAGATGGAACCTTTCAAGCTAAACTGGGTTGACTTTTTAATGAATGATGTCCAAATTTCGAGACAGTCTTGGCAAATTTCTCGCTTCGGGGATGGAAGCCGGTGGTTCAACCACACTTGGAGCCCAAGCCAGGCCAATTTCTGGTGGTTAAGACTAATTTTAGGGGGTGAAATGTCAGGGATGCAAATCCATGCAAGATGGAACCCTCGCAGATACAAACAGCCCTGGTTACGTGCTGCTTTCGAGCAGAGCTCTCCTCGATTTAAGGTCTAGCTGTTGTCATGCTGTTCTCATTCCCATTTACGAGACATTTATCCTGTTAAATCCTAATCCCTGAGTACAACTAATGCTGATCCACGAGTGGATAACCCTGCTGAACGCTGGGACAATAACCCAGCTATTTCACCCAGTAAATACATGAGATATTCTGCATGAGATATTTTGGCAGGCAGAATCTTTGCTCTCTCACTGATGAATGCAGCGGAATTTCCAGGGGGATTTAGCAACGGAGGGAATGGATGAGAAGTGGGGAAAATTGAAGGAAGTCAGATCCACACAGTCCTACACTGGCTGGGAACTCAGCAAACAGTGCAGGGTACATTTTTAAAGGTGTTTTCTGAAGGTGAAGTGGCATCCATGGGCACGGCTCTGGTGCAGTGAAATACCACAGCACCAGCCCTCAACTCTTGGCTCCAAGGCTAAAATATATTTAATGAGGTTTGGAAATCTGGGATGCCACTACTTCTCCCCTCTCTTTTTCCAAGCATTAACCCTGCCCACAATTTTTTTTCTTATAATGGCTCTCTGGTTTGGTGGCTTTTCCAGCAATCTGCATTTTTCCTCTCCCCAAGTTCGTGTTCGTTACACACGAAACCATCTCCAGACCCCTGGGAAAAACCTCATAAAAATTCAGGAATTATATCATCTCCATGCTGTTTTTAAGGAAAAAACAATCTGTTTTTTTGGAAAGGCTCTAGTGAGCATTAGCAGCACTCTCTCCTCCATGCTCTGTGTGTGTCTGGTTACCTTGCCCTGAGCCAAACAGCTTCATTAAATCTCATTTAAGCCCTGGCTGCGGTCAGCTCTTGTGACTCCAGCCCGAGCTGGAGCAGAAAATCCACAACCTCCACACACAAAACTCATCTTGTTGGGCCAATATTATTTTCATCTTCCTGAACATCATTGTCTGCTCTGTACAACCAATTAGAGCCGCTGTTAGTTTTGGAAACAGCTCAATAAAGTGTGTGTGTGGATCAGACAAATGCGGCACTTCAAATAGGCAGGCGTATTTTTTGGCTAATACTGCCTGATAAGGCAGCGTTATCTGCACCTTTTCCCTGAGCTGGCTCTCACCCTATTCGAAATAATTCTATTTTACAAGCTGGATGTCAACAGTACCTGTTTATGGAAGGTGACACCGGCTCCCCCCTGCCGCTGGTGTTATCGATGAGGAAGCACTAAGTGGGCGTGTGAGTATTTTTAAAGTACGCTGCAAAAATAAAATAACAAGGGGGCCCCTGATTTATCCCTCTGTTAACAAAATCGTGAGGCTGCCACCTACAAATGTGCTGCTCCCTGCAGCATTCCCGGCTCTCCTGGACTCACTTGTAGAAGAAATCTTTGTTTCTCCTCATGAGAGAAAATATTGAGGGTATCTTGGAAATCAAACAATTTATTTTCCTGGTGTTTGCTGGCTGGATTTCAACTACAAATTTTTGTTTCTTTTTTTTGTTGTTGTTTGTGTGTTACGACAAGTGCTGCTGGTCCCACGTTGTAGGGTGGGAGGCTGAAATTATCATTTTCATCTAATTCTGACTCTCCTGAATACAGTCACTGGGTGTCAGAACCAGTGAGAAACCAAGGATTTCTTGAAAGTGTCGGCACAAGAACCATAATTTCCATATGAAACCTTAATTTCCATATTAAACCATAATTTCCATATTAAAACCATAATTTCCATATTAAAATTCCCATATTAAAACCTTTAATTGAGGTTTTTTTTTACTACAATCTCACGCACACACAGAGCACTACGTAGAGGCAGGAATTAATCAATCCCAGTTTTTAAAGCACAGTGTTTCAGGGCTGATAATCAACATTTCACAGCAGCTTTCAAACCGTTTTTTAGGGCTGCATAAACAATTTCTGTCCCTGCCTAAAGCCAAACATGCAAAACCCCAGGGGTGGATGTGTCCACCAGATGCTCCCAGGTGCTTTGGCACATCTGGGAGCAGTGTCCCTGCTTTAGGTCCCCAAAACTCTTACAGAGAAATTTCTTTCTCTAATATTCATTCCTGACTGTGGCAACAGCTCCAAACAATTCCCACAAGGGTGTAGCTGCGCTTGGAAAATCCAGGGTTTCAGTTTTCCTGTGCTGTGTGCCATGGGTGGGGGTGGATTTGGGATTGGGGTGCTCTTAGAGCATTGCAGATCCCGCAAGCAATGAGACAGCACAGGGAGAGAAGACAAAAATTTGCATTTTTGGGGTCAAAGTTCAGGATGAAAAGGTGAGGATATTATTTAAGCAATGGTAGGATTTATCTTACTCACACTCAGGTAGTGCTCTAAACCTCCATATAAAATGATTTAATTATTACTGGGAAATTAGGCCTGGAGGTAGTGATAAAACTCCAACAATCAGTTCCAAGCTTGCCCAGGTCTAGGATCAATGAACCAGAAGTCAGTGATGCCTTAATCTTAGTTCCAAAGAATAAAATCAGTTTGACCACACATTTGCCAAAACAAAAAATGAATTTATTTGCATTTATTTGTTTCATGAAAGACTGTGACGCCAAACATTTTACATTTGGCATATTTGATGTTCAAACACATCCAACTTCCAACACCCTCAGATTTTTATTTGGATTTAACCAGGGACTAACAGCATAGAAGCATTTTTCTTATTTTGTAATCCAAATGCTTTCCTTGTATCCACTGAGGACGCAGTTCATACACGAGCAGAATCCCATTCCATCAGGGATTTCTGCTCCTTTTCCTGCCAGAGCGTTCAAATGTGTTTTTCTGGAGAAAACAATGTGCCTGTGAGGTTTGCTGTGGTCAGGCAGCAGCAGCCTCTTGTCCTGTGCTTAACGAGCTAATAAAGACAAGCAATGAAGAGACCTGGTACCAGACATAGCCCAGCTGTCCCAAAATTATTCCTCCTCCAGTTCCTTTCTACCGCAAGGCTGGGTTGTAACCCAGCCCACCCTGGCCCAGATGAGGTTTTCCATGGACCACAGTGGGATTTGGGTCAGGCTCACAGTAGCTGAAAGCAAGCAATTACATTTAGAGGGAGGAAAGGAAGGAAAAACAGCTCAACAGCCTGAGCTGGGCCAAATTCTGGAGATGCACCAGGGAAAAATCGTCCCGTGGTTGCTTTTCTAAGGAAATGAGCATCCAGCACAGAGATGCTGAATTCGTTTAGGAATGATTTAAAATCAGCGTTCTGAGGGGGTGTGTGCACGTGGAAAAGCAGGTTTGGGACATAAATATATTCCTTTTGTTGACAGTGGAAGAAACTCTGTTTCCTTTGGTCCCAGCGAAGAGCAAACAGTTGCTCTGATAGTCTTGGCAAATGAAAAGCTTTATTTTTATCAGGCAGAGAAGGAAACCCTGTGCAGCCATTGCCAAGGAGTTGCACACTACGTGACATGTCCCGTTTAGTCCCTCTGCTCCCAGCGAGGAATTCTCACAGCACATCTGCTTCACTGAGGGGTTTCTCATCACTTCCCTCCCCTCCTGGGTGGGAATGTCCAGGACAACCTTCCTTGGCTTGCACAGAGGAAAAGTTTCTTATAAAAGTGAAGATATTTTTAAGCGGTCACCAAGATCAGGGTGAGCACATTGTCAGCTGTTTCCTGTGCTGTCCTGGATGGCAAAGTGACAGGACAAAGGACGATTATTTGAGCTCTCTCGTGCAGGTGGCAGCTGAGGGTGAGGATGGTCGGGCAGCTGGGCAGGCGCAAGGCACCTCCTGCTCTTGATTTCTCCCTGGAAGAAAGAGCTGCCCATCTCCTGACTCATTTGGACCAGAACAAGGCCTCTGGAAAAGACAAACACTGAAAGGCAGCGTTTCCAACGTGGAAATGCTCCCAGTTCTGAGCCTCCCAGCACTACAGTTAACCCTTCCCTTGTGCTGAGCCAGGACAGGCTCCTCTCTCCAAGGAGATAAATTCACTTCATGTGCAGGACTGAGCTGGAATCAGCTAAATAATCCCAGCTGGCCTCAAAATAGGGTTGGAAGGACTGAAGAGAGTTGTCACTCCCAGCTTTATCTACCAAAGGAACAAGAAAACTCCACCCCACATTTGTGCAACAGCAGAGATCGGCTCCATCACAAATACGGGATCTCTGCTGCAGTTACAGGCCTCTACTCTGCCCTCATTTTCCAATAAAAGAAATTTTGCCTTCCTGCTTCATTCTACATTTTGCTACTTTAACTTTGATCCAGGGACCAGTGTTTTAAAACACCTGCATTCCCTGTTTTGCAATGAAACCCAAGGAAAACTCCAGGGATAGCCGCAGTTGGCCACTGCGGGATTTCTGAATGTCTGGGCTTTCTGAGCTCTTTCTTTCTTTTTTTCCCCTCCCCAACAGCTGGCTCTTAGCAGGCAGACTGGTGTTTAAAGCGTCTGATATGATGTGAGAAAGCAAAATAATCACCTGCCAAGGATTTCATCTTCATAAAAGACAAGGTGTAAGATCAAGTTTCAAAATGTGTAGGAGTTCGGCGCATGCTGTGACACCGCCGTGAACCCTGAGGAACCAACTTCTGTTAACTTTAAAAACACAACATTCATCTCCTTGCCCCTCCAGACCCTGGTTTTGGCAATGCTGGGCCATTCCGTGAGGATAACTCAAGGGAGAATGGAAAAGGGAGAAAAAAGAGGGAGAAAGGAAGCTTCAAAAACTGCTGCGATCCACCTGCCACCTCCACCAGAGCTGCGTTCTCCTCTTCCATAAAAATATTTGGGATCACCTCTCCTTTGCAGCTCAGCCAAAATTATTGGATTCACACTTGGTTAGCCAGGGAGAATTTGCCCATGCACATGGATGATGGAAAATTGAGAATGAGGGCTTTCTTCTCAGTACGCACATGAAGGGAGTGGGCTTTTTCCTGGGAAGAAAATTGTTTGGAGGCAGTTTAAACGTTAATAAAAAGCTGGCAGGGAAGCTGTCATGATGAAACTCTTCTGTTAACTAAGATGGACTTGTGTTGCCTTTGCAGCTTTGGAGAACTGAAGTTGTTGATTTACTTTTCATCTTTAATTAGGTTTTTTTGCCTCATTCGGCTCGGAAAGATAAAAAAGATTTAAGGATCTCAGTTGTTAAGACAGCGATTTTTCTGGCTGAATAAATATTTACGTTGTTGCATATTATTTTTACTGGTTCACTGGTGGATGGATGGATGGATGGATGGATGGATGGATGGATGGAAATAACATTTATGTTTTTAGAGAAAAACTGAATCTCTTCCTTCACTGATTCTCGTTTCCACCTCTGCAAAATAAAAGCCAAAACACGTGGCAAAGGATGTAACTCTGATTTAGTGGCCACCAAGCATTTTTTCACCCCTGGATTCTAAAGCTTTTTCCAAAAGAGAAATCCACACCCTTTGCACATGGGGAAAGAGATTCCTGATATTTGGAAAGCCAAAACACTGGAATTGCCAAGGGCCAGTTTCATGTGTGGCTGTGAGGAAGAAGCTTTGGCCCACAGGGTTCATCTGCCTTGGGCACATTCCACCACCAGCAGCGATTCCAGCCTTTCCCCCAAAACTGCACATAATTGCTCTTCCCTAAAGGAAAATTGTCCTAATCCAAATTAAAACCCAGCTCTGAAAGCTCTCTAAGTAACGATCACCTACAACGTACTTGATCAAGGGAATCAGTGCAGGATTTTCCCCTTCTGCTCCAAATTTTGGCCATGATTTCCAAAAAGTTTCCCAGCTACGTCAATTTATGTGCTTCTGAAGGGTTTTTTCTCATAAGGGTTTGGTCCTGACATCTCCCTGAGCCATTTTTACTGTTGGTCTCATAGGAATGAGCTCCTGGTGGATTTTGCTGTAGCTGTGATGGGCTTGGGTAAAAGACAAGAAATTTGTTGCTTATATTTCAGATTTGTGTGCCTGGGAGCTCGGCTGATTTTAGCTCTATTACATCCATTAGATCTATTTTAGATCTATTATTTGGACTAATAACTGATACTAAGGAATTAACTCCCATAAAATTTACATGGGCCTTTACTCAGCACATACAAACGCCACAGTGTGTGTTCAGCTACAAAATTGATCCTACTAATTAGTGAGTAATTACATGTATATGGGTGCATGTTTTAAATGTAAAAAATCGGATTTGGGGAAATTTTGGCATGATCCTTGCAGGGCATGAGTAGGAATAGATCCACAGGGAGGGAGGATCAGCTAATTAGGCTTCTCCCCCCTCCCCTTGATTTTCATGTCTCGCCTCCTGTTTTGTGTGTTTCCAAACGAGGACACGGTAATTACTTCATTAGGAAACTATTAGAAGGGAACAAGAGGAGATGAGTCACTGGCTTTTTTGTCCCTGCTTTTATCTGATGGTGAGAAGTGAAGGAATTTTAAAAATCTTTTCTAGGTCACCGATCCTTCCAAGTGCTCGTGCCCATCTTCCCTCCTCCCTTCCCCCCATCCTCGGCTCCAAGTGATTTTGCAGAGCCCGGTGTGGATGCAGGAATCTACCCACAAGGAGCCTTTTCCACAAGAAAAGCATTTATTTCCTTTTCGTATTTTGTTCTCTCTAGATAAGGAAAACCAGCTCATTAGTACTTTTTTTTTTTTCCTCTTATAAGAATACTTTCTTGTGAATTACATTTTGTGTCTCTCAGGCTTTGGCTCAGAAGTTCTCTCACGTTGAAAGAACTGGATGGAAATATTTAAAGACAAGGAGAAACACTTCAAATTGAAAAAAAAAGCTTTTGAAAACCTGTGTGTTGCACAATACTCCTCCATCCACATTGAGGCCCTCACTGATAATATATTAAAAAATTGCTTAATGTATTTAGGCTGCTTTCTTTTTTCATGGGATGTCTTCATTCTACCACTTCAACAACCATGTCAAGAATATGACAGAGAGGAGCCTCCAAATCCATATTTAAGCAGTAAAATAAATTATCTGGTTCCCAGAAGAGCCAAACACTGCAGTCATGAGCAGGGATGAGGATTCCAGTCCGTTTTAAAATGGAAGCCTTAATACATTTATTGCATCAGAAATGTATTTATCATCTTCTGGAAAGGAGATCTGGCACATTTTGGCGAAAGTTCCCTCAAAGAATGGGAACTGAGTCCCTTGCTGGCTATTTAATCACAGTATCAGCTTGCCTTGCTGTTTTCCAAGTCATTTTACCATTGACTTGCCAAAACATGTGAGGTCTCCTTGCCCCAACTGCCACTCGGATTAAAAGTGATTGACAAGGGATACAATTAAGGTCTGATTCAGAATTCACCAGGCTCAAATTCCTCTGGTAAGAAAATACTTTGATTCCACAAGAAAAAAAAAAAAAGCTAAAAATACTCCTTGGGATAACCCTCACGAGTTAATATTTGAATATTCAAGGAGTATTGCAGCAACAGTCAAAAATCGAATGAAAAGTGACTCTGAGCAGGGGCTGGTTCCAGTCCCTTGAAACAACAACAAAAACATGAGGCTTTGAGATCAGAATCTCTCGATTTGCATATTGATACGGAGCAGATGTTTCAGAAACAAATGCTGCTACATCTGCTGATGGATTGGCTTCAGCTGCCCGCAGACTCCACCGCGAGGAGTTCAGCGGGGGAACAGGGTCACATTTGTCATTCTCATTGACTTTATAAGTCCTCTGTTGACCCAACAGTACCTGAATAATTTTTTCTCTGCAGTAAATGAGAGATGGAAGCCTGCAGGGGCAGATGTGGGGAAGGGGGTATTTTTCCCAGATCACAGGAGAGGTTGGCTGAGGCTGCAGGGATGAGTTTTGTTGATTGTTTTCACGCTGTTCTGCTCAGCCTTTTTTTCCCTGTCTTGGATAAAGGGCAGAAAATAAAAAGAAGTGGTCCAAATATTGGTCCTGCCATTAAATAGTTGTCATTGTTTTATTTTCACATCAGCTTATCCTGATGTGGCCCCTCCCAGCATTTCTGGAGGAGATATGTGAACACCCTCAGGAGTTTTGATGTTCCAGTGATGGAAATTAAACCCTGAGCCTCAGGAGTGTCTTGCTCCAGAGCAAAATCTGGACAGTGACATGCAAACAGTGATGGTTTGAACAACAAATTTCCCGAGGGCTTTTTGAGGACAGAATTAGAGAAGGAAAAGCCAAGGGCATCCATGTGGACTGGGTGAAGTTTCTTCTAAATAACAACAAACAAACTGAAGTGTCCCAGAGAAGAGAGGTCGTGTGGACACCGTGTGTTTGGCAGCTCCTCCCATGCACTGCAGTGTAATTAAAGCAAAAGGGCTGGGGGCAGTGCACAAAAAAAAGGTGGAAATTCAGGGGCAAAAAGATTCCAGCTCTGCTCCTCAGGAGAAAGAATTTCTTTCGAGGTGCAGCACCATAAATGCGCTGTACAAACAACACCCAGAATCCCGCATTAGAGAAAACCAAATAATAGGTGCCTAAGGAAATAGCTGGGATTTAGGGGGCTTAAACCCAGGCCCTGCTGTGATACAATAGCCTTATTAAGCATGATATTTTATATAGGATCCGGAGAGTTTGAAGGGTTTGAGCCTTGTTTGGGTAAGGATCAGGGGGATTTCGGGAGCTGTGACCTCATCCCGCATTTGATGCTATCGGAGCTCGGCTGCAGAAGGGCTGTGAGGTTCGGCCAACTGGAAGGCAGAGCCCAGAGCAGCTCTGCAGCCTCAGTGTTTACCAGCCTGGAGCCTATAATTGTTTTTTCATGGGGGAAGTTCAAGGCCACCCAAAGAGCGTTTCACAGTGCTCACCAAACCAATAAATGCTGGAGTTAGGAAAGGCCACAAATTGGAGCTGCCGGCCAAGGCTTGGCTGCCTGGCTCCCTCGGACTTTAAAGCAAATTGTGTGGCTAAAACCGCCTGCACCTCTTGGAAAGCTTTGGGTTTCACCTACCCGCCGAAGCCAAAGCATCTGGAAGAGGGGAAAAGGTCCCCTGTGACCAGGAACGGCAATTTTCCTCAAACTGATTAGGTCTTTGCCAGCTCTGAAAGCTCTTGCACGATCACAGAATCACATAATCATGGAACGGTTTGGGTTGGAGGCGAATTTAAAGTCCAGCCAGTTCCAAATCCCTGCCATGGGCAGGGACATTTTCCACTAGACCGGGTTGCTCAAACTCTTCGGATTCCTGATGTTTGCCATGTGGGAAGAGATGGTTGGAGCAGGAGGAAGCAGGGAGGACGTGAGGATGGTCCCATTGCACATCTGCCTGGTCTGTTGGTACCTAACTACACAAACGTGCATCCAAAATTCGTGGTGGGAAATGGGAAAGAAATATGGAAGCACGTACAGCAGTGAATCACCCGTGGGGGTTTTTATAAAGCTTTAATTTTGCATTGGAGCGAAAGGAAGAAGCCCCAAAGCTTGGGGAGCACCACAAAATGGGCAGCCTTCAAACATCTGCCTTTGGGTCCAGTTAAATCAGATGTCAAAGGATGTTTTCCATATAAGTTTGGGATTCTCAGCTGATGCGAGATCACGTGCCATAAATTGCATCTGCATTGATTCTGCCTCGGAAATTGCACGTTGGGATGTGGCACTGCTTGAGTTTGGGCTTGATTGCAAAGTTCTCCTTCACCATCCATATAAACACACTCTCTAGATTAAATCAGACTGGCCTAGAGGCTGGATCCAGAATAAATTTCCAAAACTTGTGATGCTGGGACAGGATTCTGGAGCCATGGATACAGATTCCTTGGGGGATTTCTTTTTTTTTTTTCTGTGTAAGAGCTTCATATCACCATAAATTCTGCGTAGCTCTGTTGTCAAACAGGTTAAGTGAGACTTTTAAGCACAGAAAAATTTCAGACTTTTCAAAGTGTGAGATACATCTGGTCCCTGGGCAGAACTTTGGGGGTGTCATGTCTGAGTCCTGTCTTTATCTGGATATATTCAAGAAACTGTTCTCGTGGGTAAAAACCAGTATACCTATTTAAATCAAGTAATTACCAACAAATTTACCTGTTTGGAAGGTCAAGGTGCTAAAATAAAGTCCTAAACTGCATTAAAGAATTTAAATACTTTGAGGTTTGCTGAGGACAACCAATGACTTTGATGTCCATTGGCTCAGGCTGCAACAGCGCAGATAATCAGAGTGTCATTAATAAAATGTTCTTTCTGCCTGAAAATTAAATTAGCTGAGTATGATACATTTTATATCCCTTGATGACCCAGCATGGCCAGAGCAAAGCAGGAATATAAAAGCCATCTGACGCACTTTGTCTTCGGCTGTTTTGGGAAGCTTCTCAGCTGACATGGGAAGCAAATGTTCCACAGTCTCATGGGGTCTTTCTTGGGCCTGACTGGTTTATAGCTGGGAGAAAAAAAAAAAGAAAATCCTCAGCTGGTTTCAGTAGCTATTTGTTACCGACTCAAAGATCAGGTTCTTCAAGGTAAACTGAAAATGACAATTGGAAAATAAACATGAGCCACTTGGTGTGTGTCCTCCATCGGGCTGAAATGTGACCCGTGTGGGGAGAGGTTAAAGGGTTAAATTGTGCCTCGCTCATTACGGGGCCTGGAAAAAAACCCTGGGTAAACTCAGGGGGGTGAGGCAGCTCTGAAACCCCTCGTGCCACGTCCTGTGGCTCTCCATGACATGTGATACCCACTCTCTTGAGTGTCATGGTTATCAACTGCTCAGGATTATAAGAGCTGACGTCAAAAGGTGTCGAGCGGCCGCTCTCTCCTTGCTCTGGTTGTCACTCTGAGCTCAGAAGAAAAGCATCAGGGATTGTTTACACATGGCAAAGTTATTAAGGGCCCTCACAGAGGGGTTTAAAGGCTGCAGTCTCACCTGGAAGATGGCTGGCTTGATCTTAGCCCTTTCCTTCTGGCTGGAATACCTTCCTCATAAAAACTGAAATGGGCCCCAGAGAACATTTATGTTCCCCAGCCTCATCCCTCCCTCTGATTTAAACCAGCTCCCAGTAAGAGATTTAAGACCACCCTGAGCAGAGCTGCTTGTCAGGCTGCTCATTTAGGGTCAGAAAGCAGCAAAGCATTTCAGCATGTGCCCAGAGTTTGGGCACCTGCTCAGTCCTGTTTTCTACTGACTCTGAGATGCTCCTGTCTGACAAAATTAAAGCACTTCCCCAAGACTGACATTTAAATGTATATTTTTTGCGAAAAACAGAGTCTAAATACGGATTCCCGACAGTAGCTGGACTTCAGATGTTCATTTATGAGATTCTTAGCCACAGGCTTTGGGGAGAAAAAGCCTCCTCTCACAGCACATGTTATTTTTCTTATTCAGCAGAAAAAAAAAATTTTGCTTGGAAATTGGTAAAGAGAAATAATTTATTGAAGGATAACACACTGTGGTGCTCATGGGACCCAGTCATCCCTGCTAGCAGACATCCAGAGGCAAAGTATTGATTCCTGGTCCCAAGTGGGCACTTTGAGGAAGCTCCTGAAATGTCTGTAAAATATCTGCCTGCTGTGGTCACATTTTCTCCTGTGGAACTGGAGATCTCCCCCTTCCATCTGTGTTTTAGAGGCCTCGCCTTTCCTAACAAGCACCCCAAAATGTGAGAATTCAACAAGTTGAAATGACAAACGCTGATGTTTCCAAAATATTCTATTTGACCAGAAATAGTATTTTCTAGTCATCATGATCTGTCCGAAACTGCAATTTTTGGTGACCAATTTGTTTGTCAATAAAATATTGCCTTGCTCGGCTCATTAGCTAATCGTGGTCAAATTTGGGGGTGAATATATGGTTAATGTTTTACACATGAGCCTAACTTGACTTCTTTTCAAGGAGAAGCCACTAGATCTTGGCAAATGTCATCAAGCTGTCAGCTTTTAGTGGAGAACAAGTTAATAAAGGCTTGAATAAATCACGCTGAGCTTCTCTACCTTCATGACGAGTCACGGAATAGAGATTTTCAGAGGTGACAAAATAGGCATTCACAGCGCAATTCCACTATTTTAGTATTGATTCTTTTTCATTTTATCAGACACTTTGCATCCTCATTTTTCCTTTAGGAATGCTGTGCTCGTGCCTGTAGCTGTTCAGAGCTGATGTGGGTGAGGTCCAAGGGTGGATGAAGGGTGATCACAGCAAACCTTGGTGTTTGTGCTTGTGTTTTTCCTTCCCTCCTTACCTTAGCAAGGTGAGGGACCACGTTCATGCCTTTCTTTATTTCCCTGTTACGTGTACCACCAAAAAAAGCCAGCCATCCATGGATTTATTTAAAATCATTCCAGGTTCATCCCCATCTTTCCCAACACGTAAAAGTGCAGCGTGGCTTAGCAGGAAAATCAGCCCATTCAGAATCAGGTACTTCAGCCTCAAGCTGTGACTTTGTCACTGATTTACACAGCAACTGCTGAGTTTATTTCCCCCTCATTCTGGCTGTGTGTAAAACAGGGTTTGTTCTCTTGGTTGTGCCTCTATTTAAGGAGCACACATTGTAAGAGCTCCTTCTCAAAGGGAGTTTTGCTATTTTAAGCCCAAGACTTGTGTTCCAAAGCCTTGATGTCTCCCTGCAAACACTGCAGTGGCCAATTGCTTGTCACAGCCTAAGCTGCTTTATCAGCAGCATGATCAATGGTCTCACCACAACCGAGAGGCAGGAACGTTTTTCCTACAAACCATTGCAGTTTTGCTCTGCTACTGCCCCGTGTGGATAAACCATTAAAGGGAAAGGAACAGCCCCACGCTCTCCATCAGCACATTGCCACAGCAAATTACTCACATCCAGCAAAACTCCTTCGGAAGATCCAATCCCGGTATTTCTGCAGAGCTTTCCTGAGTGTTTGGAAGACCTTTCCCCCGTGGTGAAGGAGAATGAAGCAACCTGGTATCTGGAGAATCAAAAGGAGAGATTAGACAACAGCAACACATCTTGGAAATCATCCAGTGTGCTCATTATTGGGAATTTTTTGCAGTGAGGAGGTGTACAAATAAGAAAGGGGTTTAAGTGGAGGAGGAGGTTTCTCTGTGACAATATAAAAATGAAGTGTGGTAGCGTGACCTTTTCAGAATGCATTTAAACTTCCTCTGGCCCCACAGGGCTGTCCCATATCTGTGTGGTTCACGTTACTCTGCTCCCAGAAACATTTGCTTTCGAACAGAAGGGCGTTGTTAACCCTCCTCTCCTCAGGGTGACTCCTTCCAGAGGTGCAACCAAGTTCTGCCACCGCCTCCCCTTGCCCAACTGTTTAAAATATTCTGTTTTCCTTTTCCAGGTCGGAGGGGGTTGTATATTTAAATTTCTCACGCCTGTTAAAGCTTGGGCAGGTCCCATTACAAAGTCAATACCCTGGAATGGAAAACATCTTCCAAAGTTTCAAGCAAATTCTGGCCGTATTTAGCAGGCGGTGTTTGACTTTGCTCCCCATCCATAAACTCCATGCTAATAGAAAGGGTTTGCTACGTCTGGATCCTGCCTGGGCTGTGATTGTAGATAAGTTTTGACCCAGAGAGGGGCTGGGGATTGGTTTGGGTTGCACATTTTCCCCTCTCACCTCTGACACGGCCAACACACGATAACAAGAGGAGGGAGCTCCCCGAGGGACGGCGCTCAGGGTCGCCGCGGATTAAACGCTCTCGGGCACGACTCCTTCCAAAGGCAGGAGCAGGGAAGAGCTCAAAGAGCCAGAGCCTGCTGATTAAGGGCCTTGAAGGATTTTCCAATCCCATCTCGTGGAGCTACTTGCTCTACAGCCACCCAAAGTATGCTTTGACAGAGGCTCCAGTTTGCTATTTAAAGATCAGGGACAGCAGAGGAAGGCTGAGGGATGTTTGTTTCACTTTGTCCTCTCACTCAAGCTGGATTTTTTTTGCTAATGTTTTAGGAATGTTTCCTTATCAGGATTATAAAAAATAAATACAGCTAGCACTTTGGCAGTCAAAAAGAACAATATAGATTAGAAAATGATTTAGTGCCCTTATTTCACTGACTAACCCAGATTGCCTGATCTCAGGAGCAATTATCCATGTGAGTAATTCTCCTGCATGAAGATCTTTGTCGAAATCAGTGGAAGTGTTTGTGCAAGCACCATTACATAGCTGCAGATTCAGGCCTCAATTTCCTCACGTTGAATTTAAGAGCAGATTGTTTCCCTTATGACTTCTTTTTTCAGTGAAAAACAGTTCCCTTCAGAGGGTGAAGTGAAATGGAAATGCTGCATTTTGAGGAAAATTCTCTGTATCCCTTAACTAAATGTTAATAGAAGGAGTTTGTTACATGGAGTTCCTCCTCCAGACTTAACTGTGATTATAAGCAGCTCTCAGTAGATTTATGACTCTTATATGTGGCTCTTCTTGACCATTCTCATGAGCTTTGAGAACTTCATAGTTCCACTAAAACCAAAAGATTTTCACCTGTTCTCACCAGTGGTTTATGGGGTGATACCACCAAAGGTTGGTAGCCTAAAAAATGCAGAAAAGCGTGAAAAAGCTTGCAAAACAAACTTGAAATCTGCACAAAGATAAAAAGGGACAGATGAAAACTGCATAATTAACAAACCAATTAAACAAATTACCAAAAGCATAATGTTTACCTATGAAATACGGGAAATTTCTGCTAAAACCACCAGAGACATCATTATTGCTACTGATATAATTTAAATTATGCTGGGATATGGGAGTGATAGACAGGTAAACAAGCCCGGGGTTTATAGACGTGAATTCTGGCATTTTCCCCCACTGCATTTGTGAATAAAACCACGGTAGCTACTCCGAAATGCGCCCTCTGACATCGGAATATGCTTTAAACTGTGATTCAGGGTGTCATGGCATGAGCTTCGTGTTTCAGAAAGGTTTCCACAAACTTGGGCTCGTTATTCCATGGCAATTTATTAACACTTCCAGGCATGAGTGCTTCAGGCAAAACAGAACAAGAAGCATGACCCTGCTCACTAACAATATCCACTCTTGGATACCAAGCTGATGATTTCAGTGCAGCCCTTCCATGCAGAATTCTGGGAGACTTCAGCTTCAAGAAAGAAAAACAACTTTAGAACTCACCTCCCAATAAAAGGAGGTTAGGTGGGATTATTCTAAGGTCCCACCTGACTTGGAAATGTATAAATTCATGTATGTGCTTGGATAATTTTAGAATTTTTGTGAAGTCGAAAGGCACATTTTCAGATAAGTGCTAGGAACACTTGGCAAGCCCGTTTGAAACATGCTGTAAGATTTTTGGACATAGCATGTATTTATAAACCACAAAAAAATACATTCTATCTCCTGTTTTGTCTCAGCATTAATGGTCAGCTACACTGAGAATGTTTAGAAGAAACTCCAGCCACGTTTCAGAGGACAAAACTGGGAGCTGCACGTTCACCTCGCTGCGGGACAACTTTTTACTCTGATTACTTTAAATTTTCCCCAGCTGAAAGCAATGAGAATCACCTGAGTAGTGACAGCAGCTCCTATTTAAACAGCAAAGCTCCATTTCAAAACCTTCTCTGTCCCAGCGTGGCAGAGTAATACAGATGCCTTTGGGGCTCTCCAGCATTTTCACAGAGAGCCCATTAACTTGGATCCAAATCTGTGCTTGGCCAGACATTTCAAGTCCACAGAGAAAAGATCTGAAAAGCTTTATCTGAGCCTGATAACCATCACAGCTAAAGTATGGCTTGGCTCCTGATTTACATCACTGCAGAGGGAAGGAGAACCGGTCCCCTTGTGCTGATATAGTTCTAGCGAAGTGAAACCAAATAAATCTTGGAGATGCCATCAGCTTGTTTGTTTGCTTGCTTGTTGTCCGATGACATCAGCCGAGGGCCCGGTTTATCTTTATTTTAACTTGAATCGGATCCTTGTCAGGCTTTGCCAGAGCTGTGCCAAAGGCACGTAGGGAAACCACATAAAATTCATCCAGTTTGATGTTTTCCTTGTAAATGCTCTCAAATGGGCTTGACTCTGTCCCAGAGGATCATTAAAGTTCCTGAACTTTCTGGGGCAAGTGCGACCAAGTTCAAAGCAAATCTGGGCTTGATTTATGGTTCTGATTGGAGACCAAGGAAAAGTCAAATTTACAGTCTGAGCTTTATGTTGAGTTTCTTGTGCACTCTCAGTCTGAAACTTGAAGCAAACCTCAGGGGGTTGGAAGTCCAGGAACACTGAACCCATTGCTGGTACAACGCTCAGCTGGCCAGAGCTGGCACAGTCCGAGGAGCTCCTTGGCAGCTCATGCAGCCTCTGAGGACTTTGCTCTGGTGCCAAATGAAGCAGCTTGCTGTTAGAAGTGTTTAAAAGATGAATCAAGTGACACTGGAACACGGCTAAATAGTTTCTTTAGAGATAAGCTGCGGTGTTTTACCGGAGTTGGTCTGGTAGAACATAAGCTCCCACCACTCCAAGCATTTTGAAGCATCCCAAGCTGAAGCAAGGAGGAATAATTACTATCAGAATCACGGGAATGAGAAAGCTGTGCCTGGTAAAAAGGGCAGCAACAATTCTGCAAAATTTGGGAGTGTTTTGGGAACACCGTGGCACCATTTTGAGGCGCAGATGCCAAAAGTGGAGGGCTTAGGGGAAGTAGGTGTTGTGCCGTTGTCACTTTTTATGGATGGCGGTCCTGGAGAACAATGCTCCAGCAGGAGCCACTGGGAGGGGAGCCAAGTGGAAATATCCCATCACAGCCAGTGTTTGCTGCGAGGCTGAAGCCTCAGTGCCTTGCCATGACTTCACTGACACAAAGTGCCTGGAACAAAAGAACAATGCATTGGGGCTTGGAAGAGTTCTCCTTGTTTGAATGCATAATAGTGCTCATTGGACAATGAACCCCTTGTAAGATCATGGAAAAACCATTGTGGAAGGTCTGGAATACCTTTTTGCTGCCAGCCCTGGCCCAGATTATTGCAGATTTTATTTCAAAGTGTTTCTGAGGGTTTGAGTGTTCAGCTTGTTTCCGCAGGAATCACCCCTCTGTCAGTGATTTTCTGTTAAGCCTGATCCTTGCTTTGCTCCACATATCCTGATACGAGTTAATTCCAAGACGATGAGCTCGAATCAATGTTTTTCTTGGAAAAAAAACTGTTCCAAGTCACCAGCATTCCCCTTGCCACGAGTACAGTTGTGGAGCACAATGAGGAAGTCTGTTTGAAGGAACCGTCTGCTCGTCCGGGGTTGTCCTGGGGGAAAGACACCCATGGCCCCAGCCCAGGAGTGAACTCACCCTCAGGAGTCCAGGACTGCTCAGCATCCCCACACGGCAATGGGTTGCCACAGCCTACAAAGAGTCATTGTGTGAAACCATCCAAGTCATCCTGGGTTGGGATAAATGGGGTAAATAAAGAACCTGTCACACACCAGGCTGTGAGCTCGGTCCTCGCTTTGAGCTGAAGGCACCTGGGAGCTCTTGACCCTTGGGTTTGTTTGTGCAGCACAACAAAATATAAAAAGAAGGTTTAAGTCATGGCTTAATGGGCACCTCAGTCAAGAGTTAATTTTAATAATTTATTTCTTCCCCTTCCTTTAAAAAATTCCTTCCAAGAGGGGCCTAACATATGAAGAAGTTGGTGACTTGTCAAAAATCCCCCAGCCAGTCCTGTTCACCAGTAGGAAAGGACAATCAGGGACACCCACTTTTCCTGGAGACCCACAGCTCAGCTGAAATGGACCTTCCTAGCCCACATCAGCATTTTTCTGGTGTTGCTACAGCAGGAGAGGTGAGCTTGACCCATGGCGTGGGAGCAAAAAGGAAACAATTCCCTTTGGGTTTATTTTCTCCAGGAAATCCAGTCACTGATGCAGGATTTAAGAATTCCTGTAGCTGTGCACATCCTTCTGCATCATTTCCATCAGCTCCCAGCACTTAAATCAAACTGCCAAAACTCCTGTAATTCCCCCAGACCTCTGCCTTCCACTAAAAATTAGTGTGTGGAAGAAGGAACAGGAGCAAAGGGAGGCACACACCAAAGCCTTGCATGTGCCCGGTGTGGACCAGAGCAGATATTGTGCCTGCTGACAGCAAACCTGCAGAGGTTGGGCTTTTCAACTCTTCTTGGTAACAGGAGGTGTGATCTGGTTTGGATGCTGAGGGGGAAGAAATTGCAGTATCCAGACAGACAAATTCAGGACTTTTGCTATCAGACATGATGCAAGTCGAGAACGTTCTGCCTGTGCTGTGTGGGGAAGGAAAATGAAATATTGGACATTAAAACATTGTGTCATTGGAGTTCTGTTAAATGAGTTGGGCTGTGAGCACATCCAAACAAAAAAATCTTTTAATGCTTTTTGACTCAAGCAAATCCCAGCTTTTTCTTTAACGCTTTGGTGATTTTAATCCCCTTTCCAGCTTTCTGAGGGAGCTGGAAACACCTTTTGAGAGCTGGACACCACCAGTGGCACAGTGGCATTGCTGAATTAGCTTGAGCACAGCAGGACCCTCACAGAGTCCCAGGTGCAGGAGAAACAGATCCAGCCCAGGTGACAGCAGGGACAGGTTTGTCCACAGCCAGCTGTGTAAATAGAGGGCCCTCCTGTCCTGGATCCAGCTGTGTCTTTTCCAGATGTGACTGTGACCTTCTGCTCTTCACCACCTACCTCATAGAGGCTGCTGGCCACTTCCTAAAAATGTCCAGCAAAATTGCCAGAGTTCTCCAAGCCATCCATTTTTAAATAATCTCCTTCCATACCTGACGTGGATTTGGGAGAGCCTACATGTCCCACTGCACCAGGAGAAAGGAATGGGAGAGGAGGAAAATTGAAAAAAACCCTCAGTATTTGCAGAATGAGAGCAAGTCACCATCTGCACCCAGCTATTCTCACACAGCTCCACCTTGAACCTCACACATGACCCCAACAAAATCAGCAAAATTGGTCTTTTGCAGAATTACATTTCATTTCTAAACATGAAACCTTCTTTTTGCATTGAGCTGAATGGTTGGTTAATTCTCAGTCTCCAAATATAATACAAATCACTCGAGCTATTTGGCACGAGTCATGGCTTGATTAATATTTTTGGCATTTTTAGTGGGACTCTTAAATAATAGAAGTGGCATCTGAATGGAAATTGGAACAGGCCAGTGAGAGGAACAGAGCTTTTAAGGCTTTGGAGAATTAGCAAAAGCCTCCAAAATGTCAGAAGATGTTAAAAATTCGAAACTGGTTGAGGTCTTATTTTTAAAACTGTGTCAGAATTGATTTGTCCTTCATTTGTGTTTCTTCTCTCCAGTGCTGCCACTCTAAGTTAGGGAGGCAGTAAAATTCCAAGTGATCCCACAACCCACAGCTCCTGCCTCCATTTCCACACAGCTCGGAGCAGGTCAGGTATGTTCCTCCCAGCACTGTTTATGATGCTTGACATTGTTACATCATCATTAAAAATCTCTTCACTGATGTGAAAAACACATTTTGGAGCTTTCTAGGCCATTTATTTTGTCGGCTCTGTGGGTATACAGTGGACTGTCCTCCCTCCCAGGCTATGCTGGTGTAACTGGATCCAAAGAAAATTCTTCAAACTTTATTGGCCACGGAAAACTAAAGTCAATTGGTTAAAAGAAAAGTGTTTATTATGTTTACTCTGGCATCCTAACCATGCAGAATTATTAATCATTAAGATCCAGATACGTGGAGTTTCCTTTTTTTTTCCCCCTAAGCAGAGCTTTGCCAATTCATTAAACATCATTAAGTTGAAACAAGTCTCAGCAAGAATGTTTTTACCTCATCTTTAAAAATTATTTTGTGTTATCACGCTGCACTTGCTGAGCTCCATACTCACCACTTTATTCCTGAGGGTTGAAACACTTCTTCCTCTCGTCCTGGATAATTTCTGGGGGGTCCTAAAGATCCACCAATTTCCATTCATCTCATCTTGAGCTGAACCCAACCGAAGCCGTGGAAAAGTGTGGATTTTTCTCCCTTATCCTCCTTTTATAAAATAAATTAGGACCGATGTGGTCCCTCCATACACAGGGCGTATTAAAGGAAATAAATTCACAGATTCAACACCAATGAATCATTCTGGCTTCCCTGGATCTCCATTCTCTGCTGAAACGTTCTCTCTCGAGAGCAATCACAGAGGTTTTGGAGGGAAACAGCCTCTCTCAACTCCACCAGCACTCGGAGCCTTGCTGCACTTCCAGTCCTGGCACGGGTTCCCTCTCCGAGTGGCCCCGGTTATCCCTCAGGCCGGACGGTTCAGTGCATTCTAGTCCTGGTAACAGGAGATTGGCACCATTCCTCCAGCTCTGTTTTAATAGTGACAATATAACTGCTGAAACAATATTTTGGTTCCACTGACGTATGTAAAAACGCTCTGGCCGGGGCTGCCAGGAGCTCTATTTCCCCCCTTTCCCAGCTGATAGCTCTGAGAAAGAGCTGAAATCCCAAACTGGTGCATCTCCTGCGGGTTTTCTTTCATCAGAGATCATCCTTTGACAAACCCTCAAAGAGACGCCCTCGGAAGGTGCGAGCAGGAACAGGGGAATTACAGGGTCCTCTCTAAACTGAATTAATAACGGCCTGATCCGTGTGGGAACTCCGTCCCTGGTGATGTGTTCACGTTGCTGTGGGATATGGAGGTGCTCCAGAGCACAGCTTCTCTCAGGTAATGGGAGAATTCAGTCAAACAAGCATGGGATCATTGATCCTGCCTAAAGGTGGCCCAGTTTGGGCTTCGGATTCCCTTCCTTGATATTCAGGGCACGTCAGGATTTCACACTGTAATTTGAACATCTTGGGTGACATCAGCTTTCAGTAAATGTTGATCCAATAAAAGGTAGAAAAAAGAGCAAGGTTTCCTCTCCTGTCCAAGTGCAAATGTAAGAAATTCATCTTCCCAATAATGCGTCCCCCAGAGTGGTGGCCAACAATGGCACCTCCACGTTGACATAACCGGTCTTGACAGCGCCCAGTAAGGACATAATTCAGTGCTATATTAGATAACCTACAAAAAACTTAAACCGTGACCTTTCCTTCCTCCCCCCGCTCCTTTTTTTCCTGAGGGGGAGGCTGTAGGGCTGGATCTGGGAATTAGAAAGCAACATGGGTGGTGACCCCCTGGTGCCAAGACTGTCATGAAGAATTATCCATATGTTGTGTTCCGTGCATGTTGGGAGGTCCCAACCCGGAACACCACAACTGTTTCCCAGCCTGCACAGCTCAGCATGCCCAGGAGAACCATTTAGGAAGAAAGAAATGCCTGGAAAGCACGGCCAAAAGGGGCTGCCCTGTTGGTTTGTTTTCAAATGCAAAGCCGGCCAGGCCACCTTGCTGTGGCACTAAGGCCGGGTTTATCACCTTCTGAAAAGTCCTCACCAACACCCTCAGCAGCTGAGCTGTGACAAAATTCATTGTTCTACCAGCTGGGAGCCACCAGCAAATGCCCTCATGCTCCGTCACCAACTGGTAAATCCCTTTCCCAGGTAACTGGTGGGCCAAGAGAACACCGAGGGCCGTGGCTAAGCTTGGAACAATTTTCTTGGTAGAAGGATGTGGAGCACTGGGAATGGGCTCCCACTGCCTGGGGAAGCAGCTGGGCTCCTCAGGCAGCCTGTGTGGACCAGGCAGCTGTTTGGGATCTCACAGAACAGACATGAGCAGGTATCTCTCCCCCACTTTCCACCATCCATCACTGAGCTTTACTGGCGACTCGCATTTTTGTTTCTAATTAAAGCTTCTGTCAGGTGCTTTAAAATTATAGCCCCGATTAGGGACTTTAGATCCAAATTCAGCAGGTTTTGGAACCTGCCATTTTATTTAATTACTTGCAGTAAATTATTTTGACACCCTCAATTAACAACGTCCATCACCTCAGCCTGGCGACGATGAGCGCGAGGAATTTGCCATTTGATCTGTTTTGTCTGCTGGAAGGATGCAAAGTGGACAAAAAATTCCACCTCTGCACAAACCCAGTGGGAATTTTAGCAAGTTCCACCCCACAGGTTAGAAAATATTAATAATTTCCTTTAATCTGTTAATATTTGGTTGCTAAAACTAAGGGTGTGTTTCGAATTGATGAAACCATTGCTGCACAACCAGATGTGGAGCAGGTCACTGGTGGAAGGACAGGATGGTCCTTCCTCGGTGTGATGATTTAACCACTCTTTTAGCAACAGGATTGCTCCCTGGGAAGCTCATTTAGGTGTTAAATATTTATCCATCTACAACGGTCAAGTTCCCATTCCATCCACCCATTCCCAGCCCTGGATGGCGCCTGCAATTCCCCGTTTGGGGAGGAGTCGTTCCCCGAACATCCCAAAGGACGCTGAGTGTGGATCATCCTGTGAATTTCATGCTTTGCTGTTTCACTGGGCAGAGCAATATTAAACTCCAGCGTTCTCCCTCACTTTAACAACCTTGGGGGTGTTGATGATGGAGCTAATTAGCCATGTTCTCTAATTTATTAAAATCATAAATATTTCACTTCAAGGCTTTCTGAGGGGGGGGAGAGAAGAAGGGGGTGGGAAGGTTAAAGGGAGACAACTGCATGAAATTCTTCAGCTGATTAAATGTTCCATAAGATGCAGCAATATTTTACCTCTCTTAAGTGATTTGGTGGCACATCAGACTTGGCACCTCATTCTTCGCCCTGTTTGTTTTTAATTATGGCCATTATTTTATTTACCTTGGATAACATTAGGGCCCGGTATGGTTGGCTGGAAAAGCCAAAGAGCACAGAATCATTTCGGTGTCAGAAGCTTAAATAAAGGGCAAAGGAGCAGCAAAGCCATAAAAAAGCTGGAGTTAGGAAGATGTAAAATATTGCTCTGCTGTGGAAGCTCTGAGAGAATTTTTAGTACAGTATCCAGAGAGACTTATGGATTTTTTGGGAAGTAATCTGATATCCAAACCTTAATTCTAACAAACAAATTTACATGTTTGCTGACTGAAATAGATCATCTTCACTGTTCAAAAAATGATAGTCTCAAAAAACTTCATATTTCTCACATAAAGTTCATGTCATGGCAATTGCAGATTTCACCAAATAAAGGGCAGCAAAAGAGCCTAAATCCTGATATGGAAAAAAAAAATATTTTCCATCCCTTGCCACAACTGCTAAAAATTTAATAGATTAATTTAAACTGTGATTGTAGTCCTTGTTTTCCCGTGGGTGTTCCATGCCCGGGGCCACGTGGAATTGTAGATTCTCCACGGGAAATCATAAATGTGGTGCACTCTGCCTGTGAGGAGCTGCCTGGGTTGCTGTGGTGGGTGATTTGAAGCTGTCGGGAGCAGCAAAACGTGCCTCAGTTTCCCTGCGCAAGGTGGAGTTGGTTCCTTATCTTCCGGCTTGGGGTGGGAGAAAAGGGAGCATTTGGGAAAGACAAAGCTTGTGGGGCTCAGGTTTTGCAGCGCCTTTTATCAGCTGCAGAAGCCTGCAGCCATTGTAAATCATAAAGGAGGAGGATGAGAGGAGGAACTGATCCTGGAATGTGAGAGGTGAGATAAAATAAACGGAAAACACCAGGGCTAAAATCCCAGCTCATTCCAGCCCAGCCCCGGCTGATGCCGGGGATGCGATTTCCCTCGGCAGCAGCAGATAAAGGGGCAGACAAAATGCTGCAGAAATACCTGGGATTACCTGTCCTCCTCTTCCCCTTTCCAAATATCCCCGCCCTGCATCCCCAGCGTGGGAGATGCCAGAGATACCCGGCCCTTTGTCGGGGGATGCCTGGGCAGATGCAATCTGTTCCTCATTGTCCCGTAATAGCTCGATTATCCGCGGCTGAAAATGCAGAGTGGTTGTGCCCAACGAAGCATGAAATTGCCACTGCTCCGAGGAACCATTCATCAGCAGCCCTTTAGAGACAGCGGGGCTCAGTGGGAGACGTGGGGCAGGGATTCACCCCGAGCCGGGATGCTGGAATGCACCGGGGAGGGTCCCGCGCTGAACTTTCCAAGGAAGAAGTGAACCCTGGAAGACGATGCACGGGAAGATCTTCCTGGGGAATCGTGAGTGAGGAGATAAATGCCTGCAGAGCCTGAGGAACACATTAGGAGCGTTGCTGGAGGGACATGGATGAGGGTTTTTTTTTTTGCTTCCTCTTCAGCAGAGAGGAAATTTGGGTAAAGCCATTAAGTTTTAATTCCGCTGGGCTCAGGCCTTGTATTTTGTGTCAAACTCATGGTTAAAATGTGAGCGAGCAACTTCCAGAGCTGCACGAGGAATCTGGACACAGACGGGCCTCCCTGGGGTGGATTCCTCTTTTAATGGCCCTGGCCCCAAGCTTAGGAACTAATTTATAAGCTAAATCTAATTCCTTCTTGGAAACTGCTGCCCAAATCTCTTTGTGCCAGGAGTTCCCACAGAGCCATGCTGAGGATGGGATCCTTCCCCACTCACCAAGCTGGGATGACTGAGCCACCCCACTGGGTCAGGTATTCATCCCAGAATCCTCAAGCTTATCTAAAAGTTTTTGCTATCACCATCAGAGGAGAAGCAGAAGCTCAGTTTTGCTCTGCAGGAACAGTTCCAGGACCTCCAACATGGACATGGGTATGGTCTTATCAAATAAATGAATATATTGGCACCTCAAAAGATAAGAATGCTGATTTCAGCTGAATTTAGCTTAAAAGTACAAATCCATCCCAAGCCAACTGGGTTTCCCGCTGCTGGTGGCAAGGGCTGGTATTTTGCCCGGTGCTTATCAGCTGAGCCAGTCCAGCAGGAGCTTGGGGAGCTGGATAAATTGGGAGAGCTGAAATTTGTGGGGGCAAAAGACTCTGCAAATAAATAGGGAGAGCGGGCTTTGTGAGCTCCTCCCTTCCTGCTCCAACCCAGGAGTTTGGAAACTTGATACAGGGAATCCTACGGGGCCTTAGAGGAAAGGAATTTACTCCCACCCATCCTGGGTTCAGCCTAACTCCTCATTTTTTTGTTATTTGAGCCTACGGCCTGGAAAAGTGTCTGCAGATTTTCTGCCCAGAGACTCATCCCACCCTAACCCTGCGCTCCTCTGTCCCTCTGGCAGAAAGGCCACCTGTGACAGAGCTCAGACCCCAGAGCATCCCTGCACTGCCCCAACACGAGGGGGCAAAAAAAATCTGCCATTGGCAGGAATTTCCTCCTGGATTTATAAATACCACGGACCCAGGGATCCTGTGCAAAGGGCCTTTCTGCTCAGAAATCACTCAAAACTTCCAGGAATTCAGTTCAATAAGTTTTCTCCACGCCACATTAGTTACTGAAATGAAGCCCCCAGGGTTGGAGATGGCTTTTCCTTTATGGGGAATTGTAAATTGCTGGGACACTGCTTTGAATCCTGCTATTTATCCAAAGCACTGGGGTGTGTTGTCGCCTTAAATGAGCGGTCACTGCCAGATCTCTGTCTGGATTCTTACAGTCCCTTCTGATGAGTGTTTTATTAACTGGAGAAACGATGAGGTTTTATGGCAATTCCAAATCTTGCGACGGTTTGTTGAATAAATCAGATTTTACAAGTCTTGGCGTCCATTTATCCAGTCTCCATCACCCGAATTGTCATGGGGTGGGTTTTACCCAGGGAGAAGTGTGAGATAAATGCCTTAATTTCTCTTTAGCTTTTCAGTCCATGGTGTTACATTTGTGCTGGAGCCCGCTGCTGTGTGATGAGGAAGTGTTGTGGCCTCTGAATATAAGAACACTGTCCTCTGTTGATCAGAAAAGAAACAACTGCTGCTCGTACAGCAGAAAATGCTGGCAAAAAAATTCCCACTGAGAAAATCAACCTGGTTCTCATAATTCCCTTTCATGGCTACTTACAGCCTGAGATACCTTTGGAAATCTTTGGGATTTGGGGGCTCTTAGATCATTCATAATTCACATATCACACCTGTTTGTGTGTTTTGGCCAAAAAAAGTGATACATGGGATTGCTCCAGAGCTCTCCAGTTATTCATAGTTCAGACTTTAGTGGGCAGAAAAAGAAATGTTCCGCTCCCTAAAAATGATGCTGGAAAGAGAAGCAAAAAAGGGAGGTGAAATGAGTCAAAATGAGCGAATAAAGTGCATTTTTAAAAAATCCAGGGATAGATGACACGGGGCCTGGCCACAGTCTGCATTAAACACGGCATCTCTCCTGTGCAACCCCCCATTCCAGCAGCTCCCTCTCCTCTTGAGAAGGAAAAGCCCGAACGCAGATGAGTTTTGTGGGAACAGAGGCGTGAGCAGCTGGGTCAACAGCCGGGTGCGATCCCCACCAGCTGCCCTGGGAAGCACCGCGGCTCCAGGAGGAGGAGGAGGAGGAGGAAGCCCCGGCCCCTCACCCCAGCAGGGATGCTCGGATGAGGGGAGGCTCCTGCAGCCTCATCCTCGAAACAGCAGCAGCCAGGACCAGGACAGCGCTGCGAGATGCTCTCTAATTAGCTGCAGTTAATTAGCAGTGTAAACCTGACATGCGCCCTCAGGCTCAGCACTGGCAGGATAAGGTTGCTTTGAACAGGATAATGTTTAACTCTTCAGCAAATTGTCCTGTCCACGGCGGAGGGGATCGCTGCTGGGCTGCTGCCCCGTGGCCATTCCGGCTGATTCCTGTCCCTTTTTCCAGGGCCATCCCGCCTGATTCCTGTCCCTTTTTCCAGGGCCATCCCACCTGATTCCTGTCCCTTTTTCCAGGGCCATCCCAGCTGATTCCCGCCCCTTTTTTCCAGCCCGCTGCCGATGATGCTCCGGCACAGGCTGTGCGCCCTGCAGGAGCAGCGCACGGCTGCTGCCCGGAACCAGGAGAGGAATCCGGCTGGATCCCAGCTCCTCATCCCTGTGGGAGCGGGAGGAGAGGTGTGTGTGCACCAGGATGATGAACTCGCGGCGGGGGACAGGGCAGAGAAACACACGATCCTTTCTGCCTTCTCCAAATTTCAGCTGCAGGCATGCAGGGGCTACACCTATTTACATTAACCACAGGGGCGTCCTCTCGGGGTGTTTCTCACCACTCACTCGCAGGGACATTGTTGTCAGAACTGCGGTGCAGCTGAATTATTGCCTAAATCCTCAAAAAAAACAGGAGGCAAACTGAGATTTTAAAGGAAACGCCAACTTTCGGGATGTTTTCCTTCATCACCTGATGTTACGGCATCACATTTTGTTCTGCAAACATAAAAGAGAGGCGTAGAGCTGAAAATTAAAATCAAATAAAAGCTGGGATTCTCATCACAGCCAAGAGCTGCAGCTTTAAGTCAGGGACCATATGGAGCAGGACTCGCTAATTGAATTGTGCCAATTAACTACACAGCCCCTCTGAGGGTCAGCAGCTCCAGGGTTCAGAGACCTTTGCACCTCAGGATTTTGGGGTTGCACAGGCTGAGCCTTGCAAAGCTCAGCTTTCAGGCACTACCAGGCATGAACACGCTGAGGGTGCATTTTTAACTTCATTTTCACGTCCCCGAATATGATTAAACATCCCTGGAAGTGCCCAAGGCCACGTTGGATGGGGCTTGGAGCAACCTGGGACAGTGGAAAGTGCCCCTGCCCATGGCAGGGAATGAGATGAGCTTTAAGGTCGCTTCCAGACCAACCCATTCCACGATTCTGTGATCACTCACAATTTCCTTGGCTATTTTCCCCACCATTTTAGGCTCAGGCTGAACTTGCCACAGCTCTTCCCACGTGTTTTACCTGGATGTGACAAGCAAGGCAACGACACCATCACTCAGTGCTCTCCAGTCAAATCTTGCTCTAAATTAGTCACTTGAAAGCAACGGCCGAGCGCTCAGCTGGCAAGAAACTCTGGGACAAAAATTTTCCATGTGCTATTTTTACTGTAAAATGGGTCCGACTGCAAAGACTGGGACAGGCTTTTGTAGCAAAGAAGGAGGTACAGATGCCAGCTGTCCCTATTTAGGAAGCATAGTTTCTAATTTTTTTTTTTTTAAAAGCAAAATATCTCTTATTTTTCCATTCTGTCCTTCTTTGAAATCTCTCACGGTCCAAAATATGCCGATGGACTTTAAAGGTGTGTGGCTATTTCACTCTCCTAAAAGTGCCTTTTTATAGCTTCCAAAATGCCATGGAAAGCCTGGAAGAGGGCAAAAAAAAGGGGTTTGCTTTCTAGCATAGGAATTGCAAGTAAAACAGGGATGTCCCTGAGTTGTGAGTGGATCTTGCCACGATGCTGCACAAACCACCCAGAAATCCCAGGCTCCGAGTCCTTAAATCAATTGGCCATTAAACAAATTCAAGCCAAGTGACTCAGACAAGCACAAAAATCCCAACAAATCCATGAAAACTGAAAGAGTGTCGAGGTCAGAGAGCCCCCACAGCGCCATGTGAGACCAGCCAAGCTTCTCCACGCAGACATTGGAGCAAATTTCCCATGAAGGCTCATGCGTGAAGAGAAATCACTTCAATTTCTCCTTTGGTTCCATTTTCCTGCGTCAGCTCTGGCATCTCTGTCTCCCTGACCCCATAGCATGGGAGAATCTTTCCACCTCCTCCTACCAGGCAAGGAAATGACTCTTTTAGCAACCAAAAGCAACTTTTCCAGTTTGCTGGAAACGCTCTTTTGGGTGTCCACCCACTGCAATGTGAAATCTGAGCTGTTTTGACTGGACACTGAGTCCCCAGGGCTCGTGTTCTGATGAAGTGCAATCGCCGAGGGAAAAAAACATTCCTGATGCAAACACTCTCGCTGGTGACTGTGAAATTCCTCGTCCGTGGAAATCCCATGGCTGCTGGAAACGCACGGCTCCCACAGGATTCGCTGCCAAGAAAGTCCTTTTTAAGGAATGATGGTGGAAAACAAAAGTGAGGCTGCAGCAGATTTATCTCCAGCGTCAAAGGAACGTTCCTGTCCAACTTGGGGTGGATTTGCCCGGCGCTGCTCCATCCATGGCTGCTCTGAGCCAAACTGGGAATAGTGGGAGGAACAGGAATTCAGGAGTTCAGCTCTGTTAGTGACGTGGAAAACTGTGTTAGGGACGGGAGCTGCAATGATCCGGGGGGAAAGGGGGGAAGGGGAAGGGGAAGGG